>JAQFYB010002853.1:0-22166 GCA_034694085.1 Pogonognathellus longicornis | reverse complement strand
TGGGAGACCGCCGGACCTCATTGGGAGACCAACAGATCTCGTTCGGAGACCGCTTGGAAGATTTTCCATGCATGGTACAATGTTGTAAAACAATATCATACGACCTTAACTTCCTTCATCCAGATGCCAGACCAGCCAGTTTTTGATTTTGTTTTAAAGAAAATGTAAGCTTGAAAAATCTCATTAAGTAACTAAAATAATTGTCGTAGTACTACGACAATTATTTTAGTGAACAACGGACATTCGAGTTTTGGAATTGGTGGCGAGCAGAAGTATTGCGAATTTATGTCGCATTTCGTCACATTTTGTAAATATTTTAAGACTTTTGTGTATTATTTTTGGATTACGGTGACTTGTGTTTGCAATATTATTGCAATCGTTTTGTTTGAACTTTTACGTTTATTTGTATAAGTGTTCTGCGGGTAGTACGTCGAGAGCTGACACATCGCCTTCTCTAAAATAAACTATTACAAACAGATGTAATAAAGTAGTGTCAACATACGATACCATACTACTAAGTTTTGTTGCTAATTTTATTGATAAATTTGAAAAAAGTGAATTGAAACTTATTCACTATTTTTTCGAATTCCGCAAACAAAACTACCTAAAAACTACCTTAGTTGTGGGTTTTGTTGATATTATGATTTGGGGGCAATTTCCCCTTGATCCCCCTGGCTACGCCAGTGCTACTAGATAATAATAGTATATTACCATATATCATAGTACTACATAGATACTAGATACCATACTACTAGTGTTAGAGAATCTGAACAACAGACGGACGGACAGACAGTATGGAATTTTATTTCTATAAAGTAGTTGACACTATTTAATAAAGAGAAGAATCTTCAGGATTTTTGGTATAAATTTTGGAATTTGGGGATACTCGTGTCAGTTAGGAATTAATCGGAATTATTGTTCCGAAATCTTTGTGTGCTCTGTATCCATCTGAGAATATAATGAGTAAAGTGCGGTGTGTATGCAGTAAGGACAACGTCAATTGTGTATAAACGCCGATCTTTTAATAAAGATTTTCGAAAAGTGTCCATTACAAAGTAAAATATTAAGTACGATTATTTAAATATAAATTCCACCCTTTACATAATTACTCCTATAATTCCAATACCCCCCTCATCTGTCACTAACACTATTCATTCTTTAGTTCAAATTAAAAATTATTGGGGGGGGGATATTATGCTATAATTTATACTGTAGTGTAATAAGAATTTCCATTGCAATTTTACAAATATTTTTTAACTACGAATATTGCAGATGCACAAGCGAGAACGGCGAACTACTAGAAAACATTTATAGGAAAACTCCTGTAGCTGTTATTCCAATGTTGAACAAAACAGTGACGTATAAACCATCAAAGGATGCGGACGACTTTGAAAACATTGATGTAGACATGGGGTATTAATTCATATTATATGCACATATTATGTCTTTAAGAATAATAACCCCACAAAGTTGAATGAATATTCCCTCTGTCTAATTTGAATTTATTATATACATACATTAATGTCCATGTTCAACAACTAATAAAATCAAAGAAAATTAACATGAATTAAAAATGGTAAAAATGTTTTCCCTTTCCTTGTAGACCGATAACTGGTTTCAAATTATATTCCGACGACCCTCTTCACGAATCTGAGGCTCTTTTTGGAATTTTTCATTGTGACAATAAACAACAGCGCAAAATTTTGGAACATCCAGTTGTGAATATTTTTTTGATTGAAAAATGGAAAAGACTGAAAGGATTTACTGTGGTTTACATTTTTCTATACGTAATGGTGACACTATTACATAGATTGTAAATGCAAAACATCATTTTTGTAATTATAATTTCCATAATGAACGAATGTACAGTTACTTTGGCTGGCCTTATATTCTACATTGAACTATGAATTGTATCCACCGGAATGCCCCGCTGAATCAAATTCCACTGGAGCCGGTGATGAAAAACCGTCATTGCAAAATAGCGCTGTACCCAAAATTATTCTTTCCTTGGGATTTCAAGAATCTTTGAGTGAGTCAAACGCAAAACGATTGTAATAAATTAAATCCTAATATAATGTACTTAAAATAATAGTCGGTTTACCGTTTTGTATATTCGATTATAAAAAGTTGAGATGAATTCAAATCAAATGTGTGATTTGAAGAAGCCGATTTTAAGATTAATCTACCAATTTACACTTTACATTTCTTTTGATATTTCAGGGTCGCCTTGCGACTTCAATACAGCAACTGCCCGATTTTTGGCAATCGTTTTGTACATTTTTACGATATTCTTCATCTGCCAAGAATGTATCAAATTTTCATTGGCTAAAACGTTGAAACATTACTTAACAATAATAACAGTGCTGCAAATTATTCGCCATGTGGGGGTAGCTGTAAACATTACATCAGCATTTATGAATGCAACCGACATCCCAAATTTTCAATACCATCTAGGAGTGGTGAGTTTTAAGAATTTTCAAATCTTCGAACAAGTAATATTTTTAAACAAAAAAATGGCTGAAATTTTTATAATTGAGTGGAAATTTTGCAGATCCTGTTTTGTCTTTCCTGGTTACTGTTCCTTAATGAATTAGCCTACATTCCAAGTTTAGCGCTATGGCTGTCAATTTTATTGAAAACAGCGTGGAATTACGGAAAGTTCATGTTATACTTCGTGCCAATTTTGATCGCATTCGTTCCAATGCTTGGCAGATACGTAAGAAAGGTATGACAAGTAATTATGTAATAAACTTGTAATGTATTTCAAAAATGTTTTTATAATATTATAATGTACTAGTGAATCAGCGCCCGCACTCCGCGCAGCGATAAATCAGCCTACTACTGGCTGAAGGCATTGAAAGTTTATGACGCTATGTCCATATCTGTTAAAGGGCTGTCTAGGTTACGTTGGAATTTACAATAATTTAGTACTAATACCTGGCCATTACAGACGTGTAGAAAAAATAACCATCCAATTTGCATTTAATGATAATAGTATCTTTGGTATAATTGGTAATGTATTGGTTCTGTCGTTGGGTCTCAAGGGTGGAATGGAAACACCCACTGCGCGCTGCTGCGAGCGAGGTGTGGGCTTCGTATTCGTATCCCGACAGAACTACAGGGGTTTATCTGGCTCGGTGTTAGTACGGGGTATTTCCTTAGGGTCATTTCCCTAGAAGTGCTGACTCTCCTAGAAGAGAGAAGCATGTCCTTTAGGGGAGACCAGGGGCCTGTTACACCACGAGATCTCGGAGTTTGGAGTTGGAGTTACGCACTACGCACTCCAATTGAGCGCGCAGTTTAACATGGGATGGGAGTTCGGAGTTGGAGTCCGGAGAGCTCAAACCACTCCAGAATCCCAACTCCGGACTCCGAGATCGCGTGGTGTAACGCCGCCCCAGATACTTTGTATGTGACTAGAGTATAACAATAAAGCTTTGAATTTGAATTAAAAACAATGAACGTTTTTCTTATAGGGGAAGCAATTTACCTTTCTGCTGTTTGGAATAATCAAAAATTTAATTTTGATGACTGGAGAGGTTGACTATAAAGAAACGTTCTACGAGGACGAAGGTCCAAATTTAGCGCCCTACGATATTGTTGGTCAATTCATTCTTGTTGTCGCAGTCTTCGGATTTGGATTAGTACTTGCAAACGTTCTTACTGGTGCTGCCGTGAAAAACTTTCAGGTAAATCAAATTATTCAAATAAATATTCACCTCCAAGAAAATTTCTAACGCATTTTCATTTCTCATAGGATTTGTATAAAGACGCAGAGTATGAGACTGCGGTGATGCAACTGAAATCGATTCATTTTGTGGACTCACTTATGGTGTGGTTGCAGCAATGGCCCCACACAAATCACTTGAGTGAATATTTTGAACAATTCCAACTCAAATACGAAACAGGGTATGAATTTTTCCAATAATAATTATGATTTCTTTATGTATCAGGAAACAATCATGCAAATGGAATTTAAAACGAAAATAATTTTATTTACGAATTCAGGGAGTCTCGGACCGTTACAGGGATCAATACTCAAAAATATTCTGATATACTAAAACAACGAATTCGAAAAATTGCAACACCCGAATTATAAATGTTACCAGCCATGAGACTGCCTAAAACTGGGAAGACTTAAGCGACTCAAAGTTTATGCAAATTATTGCAACCAATTTTAATATAATTTAATTGATTTATTATGCGTTGTATTCTAAAACAATAATAACTATCTACTACTACTATACTAATAACAATCTAACAACAAATGACCACTAATGTAATTAAATCGGGTCAAGCAGCTAATTACTAATTACTAGTTGTAATCTTTGGTGGATGAGGAGCACGCAGTGTATTGAAAATCTCAAGCTATAAAGCCTTACGAATTCTAAGAAGAAAACTTTCACTGAAGAAAGTTCTGGTTGTTAGCTACCTACATTCTCGAGCATTGGCATACTACGCGAGGAAAGGGCAAAGAGAATTTTTTCTGTACTATACATTACATAACTACATAAACGGGGATAAACGAACAATAAAACATGTTGCACAAAATTGCTTGTTACCAACCATGCCATCTTGCAATGATTATATTATTTACGATTTTCTTCTTTCTTGGTTTGCAGTTAGAGGTCTTACATTAGTCTTATTGTTAGCAACTTTTGATCGAAGCATGGAATTGGAATTGTCTAAAATACGGATTGCATTTGAATAAACTGATTGTATTGGAACTTGTAAATGCGTTGATATTTTTTGTATTTTGTTTATTTTACGACACCACACCTTGCAAGATTTCTCTGGTAGTCTTTATTCGTAGACGAAAATTATGAATACACTTTTATACCATTTAGCAGCTTTTGCCCATGTTCTTTGGTCTACGGGCTTTCTTGTTCTGTTAATTATTAAGCCTAGGAGAAACGTTTGATTTTGTGTTTTTTATGTTTGTATGTCTGTGCGTTTGCAACATAACTCAAGAACTTATGAACCAAATTAGTCCAAACTTCACATTATGTCATCTAAGGTTTTTCTAAACTGTCATCTAAAAATTGAAGCCAAAGTTATCCTCCAATGTCCTCCAAAACGAAACACCCGGTAGTCAGGTGTTTTGAAAATGGTGTAAAAATAAATAAATGTAGAAAGTCTAAAATTACTTGAAAGTGATTCATTTCCGTGTATTGTATTAGCAAGATTTGTACGGAATCTATGTACGTATGTATGTGTATTTTGTTTGATATGTTCTGGAATGAAATATACTTGAGTTGACTAAAGTCAGATAGAAATCACACTAACCATAGGCATGAACGTTTTTATTCAGTCAATAAAATAATATTAAATTATTTATATCAGCCAGATTTATATAGCAATTCAATCTACTGGGCAACACTGTATTAAGGGTTTGGCAAAAGGGGGGATTGCCCCTTCTAAAATTTTTAAACTGATACTAGATATTTCGGGAACGTTTTCCCAAATCCCCGTTTTTAGACTTTACTATTAGCCGTTTTCACCCTTCGAAATGGAAGTCTAGATATGACCATGCTACTGGTGGCATTTAGTAACGCAACTGTCGAAAAAGAAATGTAGAATAATGTGTTTCCTATACTTCACTTCTTTACCATTAAGGCGGAGTGTACACTTGAATCTAAATTCTGCGATGACAGGGGTCTTTTCAGAAGTAGATAGGAAAACAATTACCTTCTTAGTTCAAAAATTAACATTACAGGAGTTATTGGCTTCGGAATAAAGTGTAACACAATATTCCAAATGTTCGGTCTCGTTGTGTGTCAACTCACCATTTTCTATGATTTTACTCTATGTCTCATAAAATCCCATGTATTTGAGGCTGTAATTCTTTGTGCGATGAGAACTCAATTTTGAAAAAGTTTCAAAAAATGTGTTAAGGCTCAAAAAAAGAGGAGAAAATTCTGAAGGGCTCTTGTATGCATTTTATGGAATTATTGCCTTGCATGTGGGTCTAAAAAATCGTTTTTTATAATCTCCGTGTATTTCTCCACTCTTTTGAATTTGAAATTACTACTACAGAAATTTCAAAAATGTTAACTTTTGCAAACAAGTGCCCAAGATTGAACCCTTGCCTTTCAGAATAAGACAACATTTTGTATACAATTTGCGCTGGTAAGCCCTAGTTAACGCAAATTCAGGTGTATACTCAGCCTTAACGAGTTGAATCAAATCAAACAATAAAAATAATTATTAAAGTACACTATTATTGAAAAAATAAGGGCCTGAGAGAGAAAGAGTTTTCTTTCATTTTGGAAACTAGTTTTCGTTGCTATAACCTTTAATTTTAAACTTTGATACGTTAATAATCACCCAGGGGCGTATCCAGGTCACACATTTGGGTGGGGGCTTGAGCAAATCTATGCAAATTTAGGTCAAAATAGAAATTGGAACAAAATCGAGCGCAGCGCGAAAAAAATTGTCAAAAGTTGGGCAAAAAGCCAAAATTAATGTAAATTGCAACAATATCGCGATTTTTTTTCATTTTTACGGCAAAAATAACCACTTTTTTGGTATTTTGGAGAAACCTGTTTTTATCTAGTGTGAAGTCCAAAAATTTGGGAGGCTTCAGCCCCTTAAGCCCCCCTAAATGCGCCACTGTAATCACCACAGTCATTTAATGTGATCTATACAATTTATAGTACTTATTTTACATTCTTTTTATGCCTACACACGATTGCGCTACTCAACATTTCATTGTCACATAATAAGTGTTATTCATTTTGATAATTCTAGTTTGTTTTTTTTCAAAATACTAACGCAACTGTCACTCTGTCACAAACAGCAGGTCTTTGTAAAATGCAAATAACTATATACTTACTTATAAGATTATGAGTATGCATACTATGATCATTGTTTATTCATTTTACATATATTCAGTACCTATACAGACAGTCTTATAAAATATGTTGCTGATACATTGATAACTAATTGATTATTTAATCGTTTTAAGCGCAACTAAAACAAGTATTTTTTGTAAACTGGAAAACATTTCTAGACTTTATTCAGTTCATAATACATGGTAAGGTATCTATTTCTATAAAACAGGAATAAATGAGCGCAACACACAACACGAACGAGTATTGGACGGAGAGAGAACATTATTAGCACCATAGTTTTACAAAGAAGTTTATTGTTAGTATTTCCTCCATTTGATCAAAGACACTCCAGTGACTTCAATCGAGTAGAGCAAAAGTTGGGGTATTCCTCTCTCAATATTGGTCAAATAATTTGTACATCGGAAACTTTCGTAGTCAACACTCAGTACAGTTTATGGCATGTCAACTTGCTCGAATGAACAACCACTGAAATTTTTTACTTTTCCGATCTTGGTGTCGTAGAGTGGACACCGAAATTGGCACTCCTGAGCTGCAATACAAAACATTGGTTAAAATTACCCTTCAGCTGAATGTGTCCAAGAAGGTCAAAAAAGAAAATTGTGGTAATGATAGTAACATTATTTGCCGACCCATCTGTCATCATAAGAAAAATCGTATATAAAAAGAGTGTCACAATGCTTTTTTAATATTTTTAGGTAGCGCACATATATTGTGGAAATGCTACGCACATTTTAAATAATTTATAATTTATAACTTACCCATTATTTTTTAAGTACTTTTCGTTGGAAGCCTGAATATACCATACATTTTTCTCCTTTTCATGGCATTTGCGAAACCATACTTGGCTACGTCCAGTAGTAGGTTCCTGAGTTATATAAAATAATTTATAATAAAAACTCTATTATAAGGAGACCACCAGGAATGTGTCCCATGGATTCCAATGTAACTTTATTCAGGCAATGTATTGTCAATTTCTACTTGCATGCAAAGTTTAAATGCCGAGACGCAGTTTTAATTTTACTTTGAAATACCGTAATTTATGGAATAAAACCCATAGACAAAATACAAACCCTCTGGGGCTGTATTTGAGTAATCATTCATAAGCATAGCCATCCAAACCACAGAAAGAAGCCCATGGACAAGATACAAGCCCACCTAATTTACATAACTTCTTATCAAAAAGCAATGTCAAGAAGTTCAACTCGAGAATGTTCAACCTACAGCTACGGTACCTTAGTATAAGTTACTTAGTATCCTTACATGTCTAACATTGAAGGACGTGTGATTTTGACTCCCAAACGATCTTAGAGAAAATCATTTACTGCCAAACTTAATTGAACATTTGTTTTGTGGCATACACAATATTATTTATTATAATTATACATACCAAATGGACCATTATTTTTTGATTAAATTAAAATATTGCATTCAAAAATTAAAATCCCATAGACAACATACGCCCCACTGGGCTTTTATTCACGACATCCCGGCTAAAATTCTTCTTCCAAACAATAGGACCCCATGTGGTTTTATTCCGTAAATTATGGTAATACTTTTTTAATTTTCTTACGGGAAATAACTTAGCATTTACACAATAAGTAGGTCAATGTGACCACTTTCAAGATTTAACAGATTGGACATGTAAAAGAGATTTTTTGAAAATTGAAATCTTAGAAAAATCTTTATGCTTTACATGGTCACCTTAGAAATTACACTGGAAATCCCTCTTGTAACTTAGCAACTTAAAATTTCGTTTTGCATAATGAATAATAATACATTTCATTAAAATCCGTGAGAGGCATATGCACACCTATGGTATACGATGCATACAAAGACCGACTTCAAGCTTAAACTATGAAAGGGAAAAAAATAAATGGAAAGAGTAATTACACTTGAAATGAGAGGAGCATTTTCAGCATGCGGATTGAAGTCCAAAAAGTGACTTCCAGAAGTCACTTCGCCATTTGAATCTAACTCCATAACGAAAAATCGATAGCGATTCTCACCTACGGCTGGATACAAAATAAATCATTCTTTATTTCGCCATCATAATTATTTAATTATACTCTAAAAATTAAAAATGTTACATAATTATAGCTATGTGTGTAAATTACCTGGAATAGGTGATAGACCGAAAGTTTGCTTGTACTCTTCCTCGTGTTCGGAATCCCTTTTCATTATTTTAATACTTTTGTCAGCTACAGCGAATGTAATCAACTATTTAGAGAAAAATAACATTTTATTAATTCAATTCGTGTAGGAAACCAAATTCTAAAATGAATCAAAAAACAAAATGAAATTCTGTGTTTTACAGCTGAAAAATATGTTAAGGTTATTAAGGTGCGCATAGGGTAACAACTTACATTACGATCTTTCTTGGAAATAATATGATAGTAGGCAGTCCCTAACTGAGACGAAGATGAGCTCATTCTAACCAAATTTTGAAATTCTATTTCAGAAAACAACTATAATTTTAAATCAGCAACATAATTTCAAATTTTCTAGAAGTCAGCTGTGTTGCCAATCAGGCGATTTAATTTTATAAATTGCATTTCTAAATATTTTTAGTCAGAATACATTTCGAAAAGATTCTTAACGCACGAAGTAATAAATAGCCATTATATATTGTAACTTTTAAAGAGCACTTTGACCTTATAAAAATGAAACCAATATCAAGACAAAAACATTTTGAAGATTTTGAGGAAGGTTATTGGATTGAGCTGAGAGAAGTTATTTTCTTGATTTTGTATTGATCCCTCTTATTCTCATCTTAGCTGCCTCAAACTCTCAACTCTAGGCATGACACCTTTGTATTCTTGCTTTGCCTCATGTCCGGTGAATATTATTTTTCATTTTTCTATAGCCAACTAACAATGTAATGTGTTACCTAAACCTAACCTACATACATTTACCTTTCACTGCCGCATCTAGGTACCTATAATATAACCAGGGTTGCCAGATATACTCAAATCATGAGTATTTTACTTAAATTTAGACACATCCTCAAAATTCTCATGAGAATGCCAAAATACTCAAATCATACTCAAATGTACTTAAAAGTCTCCAAAATAGCCAAATCGAATGTATTTTCATCTACAAATTGACACAATTCTTTATTATTTCCCTTTTCAGTTAACCTTTTTACTAGAAATGTCCAAGTATTACGAATTTTTGCAAGTTTTTTAACGTTTAAATACAATATTTTGTCAAACTATGTTACCTTTCTAAAGCATACTCAAATTTCATACTTATATTCTGGCAACCCTGAATATAACATGCGTTCAACTTAAAATGTCAATTTCGTATTTCGTCAGAACATAGATACCAAGATACCTGTAACTGTAACTAGTAGGTATGTTCTCATAAATTCGTCTCAATTGAGTACCTCTCAAGCCTAAAGTGCTTCCTTAGTTGCACTTCTAGTCTCAATAGTCTCATCATTTCAATTCCATCTTTCTAACACAAAATAAAAAAATCACCTTTTCGTAAATAATTTTTCAGTTACAATTTCGTGATATTGGATTTGTAATTTCTCATACTTTGTCGTTCTTGTAACAAATTATGGCTTTGCATATTCATTTTCTTTTGTTGAAAATGTTTCATTTTATCGGCTCAAATGTTTTTTGAGAAAGAATGAATCGTTCAAGTATTACTTTTAATTGCAAGACCTCGTGTAAGTTTAACTGTGTAAGGGCTTACCTGTCAATCGTTGACTCGGGGCCAAATAAATATTGTTTTATTTCCAAGGTACGGTCTCTGAACTCTGATATCTGTTGCACATATTTTACCTACCTAAATACAAACACTGTATTAGCATCACCAATTCACCAACGCCAATAATACTTTTGTATGGTAAGTGCGTAACTCACCATAATTACATTGTAGGTATCCATATCAAATGCATCTCCTTTGCGTATTCTGCGGAATTCCTTGAGATCCCTGATTCTGTTTTTGATGCTGCAATTGGAACGCATGTTGTAAGAATGTGGCGATGTCTGTCGTTAGACTCATTTTAACTTCCGCTTGGTCTTAGTGTTAGTGTTAACCATGTTGTGAGTTATAGTCCAATTCAAATCAATTTGAAAAGTCTCAAGTTAAGCCTTCTTGACACGTTGTTGGCGAGTTAATTGGACACATTGACGGATGACAATTACTTGTAGTGGTGTAGAAACTACTAATTGGTTTTCTAAAGAAATTCCATTTTGAACTGCGTCTTTTCATACACCGGGAGATCAACCAACACATTTGTTCTGTAAAAACAAGTTCTGATGTATATATAAATCCACGTGTTACATTGATTAGTGCTTTAACATAAACTGTTACACAAATACATGTAATATTTTACAATACACACGAATATTATTACCTGTTATTATAATGTGAATGTGTAGTAAAGAAAACTTATTGTGATAAATAAATAATAATATCCTGCCTAAATAACAATGTAATGAGTCATCTGTTGTTCAAAATAAGAATTTAACATCTCAATATGCTATAAAATAACCAAACCAAAACCAATTTCACATTTTACAAAATATTGATTATCAAGTGCTTCCATTCATCATTCGATTCATTCAGGCAGAAGCTTATTGACGTTCCTGGTACTTGTTGAGAAGTATAGCTTGAGCTTTGCACAGAGTGGATTAATTAATCTAATTATTGAATTTCAAAAATTAAAACTTTAGTTTCAAAATCAACCTAAAAGGTTTATAATTCGCAAAATTTTAGCGATTTCGGGCACCTTTAAGGTAAAATAACCTCTTTTTGGTATTTCGGGGGGGGGGGGCGTGCCCTGCCGCTAGATACGCCTTGCTTACAAATATTTTATACCAGAAATTAGAAACTTAAAATATACATATTGAATTTATTTGCAAACTTCCCTTAATTAATTGTAACAGTGACGTGGTACACATACTGTGTTGTTATAATTGTATTTGATTGCTTAATGCAACTGAGTATTATATAGGATTAAAGGCACATTCTAATGTGATTAGGCATCTGTAAGCTGTTTTATACAAAAATAACGCTCTAAGAAGTGTAGGGAGGCGGAACAAAGAACTATTTATTAAGACAGCTAGAACGTGTCATTAAAGGCATAGCTTGAACCGAATCTGTCGGATTGATGTAAAAAACGCAAATCTCAAAGAACAACCGAATCCAATGTTGCGTCTCGATTTGTACATTTAGCTCTGTTTACTTTTGTTAGAAAAACGACTTATGTACTTGAATTGTTCTCTCTATTGTGAAGGTGCAGGGTAATCCCGAGTTATAAATAAACCACCAGTATAATGCTTTCTTTTCATTGTACAAATAATTCACTTAACGCTAATTGTGACTTGGCTGTTGTAGACACAAAAGCTAAACTGCAAAGTAAACTTTGATCATTATTAGCAACTAGAACTCACTTATTTCTTTCCTACACTTGGCAGAAAACTGTCTCTTTTACAATATTGTTGACTTTTAATAATTATATTCTTATTTTGCAATAATAATAACCATAAAAAACCTTTTTTAACATTTCCAGAGAATTTTAAACGGTTATATTGAAGCAAAAGTGTAAAAAACAGGTTTAGTGGGAATTACTAAAATTACCAACACTTTTTATCATTTAATTACAAACATGATTGGTAATTAATTTTGCATTAATATTTGCATTTTTTGCTTACCTGGCATTACAAACGCTTGGTTTGGATTGGAATAAGCGTGTAGAAAAACAGTTTCAATGTGATTTTTTAACATCATATTTTAATAGTTTCAATGTAATTTAACAATATAATTTAATTTAAAACAGATCGTTATTTAACATTGTCCTTTGCTTCACCACTTTAGCGCAGAAAATAGTAAAAATGGCGACTATGCTATAAGATAATCTATATCAGAAGGTACTAGGTACTACATACGTGTATTTAGGTGTCCGAGTTTTAATTAGGAGATTACTCGTTGTATTTAATTGTATGTTATATGATTCTCTGCTTTGCTTTACTAAGCGTAAAATCGATAAAGTGCAACTGGGTGTAAGGGATATATAAAGAGATGAACTCACGGAGCACCACAGCCACAGCACAGATGAGTTTGTCTGTTTATTATCTTCCGTCAGAGTGAAAACTGAAACGGAAGTCCACGCACTCATTACATAGGTGTATGACTTTCTGCCTTGGTATACTGTAATACATAATACTACCATACATGTTGCACATTTCTAAGTTGGTCAAACTCAAACCCACAACAATACACGCACTCTGCTTTTACTAGAGTTAGATTGCTACGCAATAAAGTTATACCTGCATCTGCATGCGTAGAAAAGAGCAATTGGAAGAGTTGCACTGCCCTCGAGTGAAAATGCCTTTTTTTGTGGTTTGTGGTGATGAAGGAGTTAGGTGAGTTTTACAGAGACCTTAAGGCTGACTTCACACTTTATCAAAAGTTCAAAAATTAAATTTCATAAATATATATGTCATGTTCTTCAATTTAATTTTGAGTTTTATGGTAATTTTCCTTTAATTTTTAATGATTAAATGATTAAAATTGAAAGGAATTATTGATTTTTCGATATTGTGCAGTACCAAAATATTTCTAGCTTAAACTGACATTTATTTCTTTTAAAATGAATGAGGAATAATGCAATGACTGAGTTAATTTACAAAAATAAGAGAAATATTCGTGTAAAATCTGGTGTAAGTATTAGAAATTTTCCTTTTAATCTAATGAATTTTACAAAATATTGAAAAAAAACATTTCCACATTCGAATAAACCTGGATAAAATTTAAAACCTGAATGATAGTAGATTATGGTTTTCATTTCGACTTTCTCCAGTGCTTCAATTTTCACTAGATTGCTGAATAGATTTAATAAAAAAGAGAGAACCCCTTAATAGTGCATATAATGCAATTTTTAGCTATACGTAGATCAATAGTGTCCTCTATAAGCAAAAGCTATGATATATTTTAACTACTGTACTTCTTGACTTTTTAACACTTAGGTTGTTTATACGCATATACACTCCTAAAGTTCATCCCTTTCTCCTATAATATGTAACTTTGAATTCATGTTTTCCTTCAATCATTTTAATCCAGATTTGAATTATTGTTTGGACATCTGTTCATTTTTTGTGTTGCACCCCTCTACTATGTGCATACATTAAAAAACCCCTCTTGTAGCCAAAGGCATGAAATGGCCGGCCAGGTGGAAGAGAGACGTGTAGAAAGCAAAGTCTGTGCTTCGTAATGTAATCCCTAATGTGCAAACTTTGCTAATGTGTCAGGAGTGTCTTTTTCACTTCTCCATTTACTCAAAGTAGTTGTTAAAATGAGATTGAAATTAAGACTGCAAAATCAACTTACTGAAAACATTTTTCAATAAGAAATCCATTTTCTTCCTTAGGTTATAAATGAGAAGGAAAAGAATTGTTGATCAAATCAAATAAATAAATGCGAATCCAAATTCGTTAAACTGAAAATAATTTATTTTAAAATTTGTTAAGTCATTATAAATGTGAAGAAAGTACTTTATTGATCTAAGAAGTTTGCACACTAAAGGAGTATAAACTAGCAAATTGAAAGTAAGAAACTAAACGATAATTCTAAAAACAAGTTCCTTATTGTCTTTTACCTCAAATTGGTATTGAAGGGCAATTATTGCAATGCTGGTCATATTTGATTGAAAAATAAGATTGTGACTATCAAAATAAAATTTTGAGTTGAAAACCAGAATCACAGTTCCAAAACTCAGAAGAATCAGGATCAATATTTTAAAATTGTAATATAAATTGTGCTCCGGCAAAATCCGAATTTAAATTACTTAGTTGTCATTATTATGGATTATACAAAAGTGAGTGGGTTTATGACAAACATGGCAGAAGACAGTATTCCAATGATAGACACAGAAATTATCCCAAAAAGGGATGAGATGGATAAACCCGAAGACGTTGAAATTTTAGGGGCTGCGTACAGCAGTGACATTGAGAAGCTTAAAAAATTAATTAACGAGAATCCCGGAAGTGTTTCCAAGATTTACCAACCTTCTAATGACACTTTATTGCATCGAATCGCGGAAGGAGGTACACATTTAATAACTAAAAATGTTTTTTAAAATTAAAATGCTAACTTATTGTATGATGCATTTGTAGGACACTCTAATTGCGGTCAAGCCGCTGAATATATTCTTCACAATTGGAGAGAGGTAAAAATCAATATTTCCAATGCAAAAGGGAACACTCCCTTACACAATGCAGTTTTGGATCACGACCGTTTAGATTTAGTGACACTTTTTGTGCAAAGCGGAGCCGATGTGAGAATTACCAATAAAAACGGCGAAAATCCTTTACATTTGATCGCCAGACGTAAGACAATTTTTTCTTTAATTATCGTAAAACTAAAAGACTTATTTTTTAAAACTTATAAATATTTATGTTTAGTTGATACTCCAAGGGCAATAGAGATTGCAGGGATCTTGCTTTCGAGAAGCCGTGACTTTCAGGGCACAGAACACAATGTTTTTCATATTGCTGCTAAACATTACGCAGTGAATATGTTAAAATATCTGTGGGATAAAAGTGAAAGAGACGAATCTTTAATATCGCAAAATAGCAAAGAATTTGGAACTCCACTTCATGCCGCTGTTAGAAAAGGTATGATATTAGGTTAAAGATAATTTTCAAGCAATGATCTATGAAAGTAAATAAACGAAAAACAATATGTGGTTTTGAATTATTTTTGACAATTTTCTAATTTTTTATAGGAGGAGATGATCCAAGAGTTATAAAGACAGTTAAATTTCTGTTGAGTATTGTGCCTAAAGAAAAAGTGAACGAGTTGAGTGACGGAAGCAGCCCTTTGCATTTAGTTGCGAACGACTGCCGTCTCAATTTGTTCATTGCTATGGTCCTCAATTCCAATGTGAATGTCTTCAAGCCCAACAGCAAAAGAAAATCTTGTCTGGATGTTCTAGCTGAAGTGTCTGGTAAGATTGATTTTTTTTATTTTAGGTACAAAAACTATTTTGAAAAGTCGTATGAAATGTTTTTATTTGAACATGAACAATCTATGTAAAAAATTAAATAAATTGCTGCTGTAAATTAAGCATTATACACATTTTATTCAACCAATCGTAAGTTAATTGTTGCAAAGTAATGAATCTACCAATCCAATAATGTATATCTTAAGTTTATTTTTAACATAGATCTGAAAATTTTAATTATGTGTAGTTCATGCTGTTTATTTTATTTTCAAAGCCCTCGCCTTTTAAAAAACAACAATTAATTTAGAAATTAAAAATCGATACCAATTAATGAGCTTCATAATATCAACATTCCAATATCCAATCAGAACCTTAATTAAATATTTTCATTAAAAATCGGGCGCAAACAACCACTCTGAAAGTGCAAATTATACTCGATAGAATACCAATGATGAAATTATTTTTTTCTTAACATTAATTCATAGATTTAAGCTTCTTGCATTTAGGAAAGTCGTTTATTGTCATATATTATCTGCAATTCTCATTAAATGTACTGTCAGATAGCTACTATTGTTAACATAATTGTATGTATGTAGTCTTATATTGCTAAGCAGGCGCGTATCCAGGATTATAAGTTGGGGTGCACAGCAGTGTTGTTTACAAAATTGATTTCTGGGAGGGTAAAATTGGAGTATAAGGACATAGTATACATATAAGTATGCTCGTTTTAATGCTCTTCAACACTAGACCAAAACTAAGGATCTATCCCATTCGCGCGTAACAGGAATTTTTTTCGAAGTTTTTGAACTTTTTAGCCAAAAACCTAATTTTAGAGATAATTATGCATTCTGGTGGATGCACGTACACCCTGTGCACGTTACACGCCTGTTGCTAATAATCATGACCATAATTGACCAAAATATTATTAATAATTTTGATTGACTTATTTTTACTTGATTTGTTAGATGAAAATCCGAATGCTGTAAATTGCGCACAAATTCTATTTAAGAAATCAAAAAAATATTTAAGTGTGAGTGCTGCTGAGAAAAATCGACTTGTATTTAATGCTATTAAAATAGCTGTACGAAAGCAGTCAACAAACATGGCCCAACTTCTGGTTCAGGAGCACGGAAATTACGAAAACGCCATGTAAATATGGAACTATTGGTTTTTGTATTACAAAACTGATTTTGAAATACACTTAAATGTTACTTTATATTGCATATTTAAAATCGTATTTCTATTATGTAGTTTTTTTATTTTGCAGATGTACATGTGAGAATGGTGAACTGTTGGAAAATATTTATAAGAGCACTCCATTAGCTGCAATTCCCATGTTGAACAAAGCAGTTACGTACAAACGGTCGAAAGACGCATACGGCTTGGAAAACATCAACGTAGACATGGGGTGACTTATATCCACTTTCACTTTCTTCATTTTATTCTATTGCATATCGAGAGAAAGCAGGAAGACGAAAGCCATTAGAAAAATTCTGTTATGCTGTAATTTTTGTTTCGCAGTGCGATTACGGGTATGAAATGGTATTCAGAAGAACCAGTCCACGAGTCTGAAGCCCTTTTTGGAATCTTCCAGAGTGACAAGAAGCAACAGCGCAAAATTCTGGAGAATCCTGTAGTTAACATATTTTTAATTGAGAAATGGAAAAGACTGAAAGGATTTACTGTGGTCTACATTTTTTTATACGTAAGTGTCGTTCTTGAACACTTTTTATCAGCAAAATAATTTTTGACTGTAGTTTCATTTTTATCATGAATGGGTTTGCAGTTACTTTGGCTGACTTTATATTCAACACTCAACTATGAACTGTATCCACCAGAATGTCCAGCCGAATCAAATTCTACTGATACTGGAAATATGAAGTCACCACTTCAAAATAGTGCTGTGCCAAAAATTATTCTCTCCTTAGGCTTTCAAGAAACTTTGCGTAAGTCACAAGTTAAAATCTTGATTATCGTCACCTGATAATTATTTTAAATTAATAATTGGGTAATTCATTTATTATGCTCTAAGCAGCCAAAAGTTTAAAAATATCTTCATCGAGGATTCCTACAGAATCATAGGAATTCAATAGCACATTTTGAACTACTTAAATTATGAACATGTGGTATCAAAAATGTGTTAATCAAACTTCATTGTTCACAGGGTCACCGTGCGAATTTAATAAAGCCATCTCCCGATTTTTGGCAATCGTTTTGTACATATTCACGATATTCTTCATTGGTCAAGAGTTAATCAAATTTTCGCTTGCGAAGACTTGGAGACATTATTTCACAGTTATAACAATACTTCAAATTATCCGACACGTGGGGGTCGCTGTAAACATCACTTCTGCATTCATGGACTCAGAAAACATCCCGATTGCCCAATTTCATCTTGGAGTGGTAAACTCTTACTTCAAAATTTTTCTCCTTGTTAACAAAATGTTGAAAATAATTCTGGAAAGGAAATTACATTTATTGTTGGTACTCTGTTAACGCCAAATGGTAAATTCTGAATATGGTTTCATTCAGATCCTGTTTTGTCTTTCTTGGCTGTTGTTCCTTAATGAATTAGCCTACATTCCAAGTTTAGCACTATGGTTGGCAATTTTATTGAAAACGGCTTGGAATTATGGAAAGTTCATGTTATACTTCGTGCCAATTTTGATCGCCTTTGTTCCAATGCTCGGCAGATACGTTAGAAAGGTATGAAATGTAATGAAACTTCAATGTTAATGAACACATTTAGATTTTTAAACAATAGATGTAAATATTTGTTGTTATAGGGGAAGCAATTTACTTTCTTGTTGTTTGGAATAATCAAAAACTTAATTTTGATGACTGGAGAGGTTGACTATAAAGAAACTTTTTACGAAGACGAGGGACCAAATTTAGCGACCTACGATATTGTTGGTCAATTCATTCTTGTTGTCGCAGTCTTTGGTTTTGGATTAGTACTCGCAAACGTTCTTACTGGTGCTGCTGTGAAAAACTTCCAGGTAAACCACCTTCAAATAATTTTACCTCGTATGTTACTAACATTTTTCTCCTTTAGGATTTATATAAAGACGCAGAGTATGAGACATCGGTGATGCAACTGAAATCGATTCACTTTGTGGACTCACTTATGGTGTGGTTACAGCAATGGCCCCACACAAATCAATTCAGTCAATATTTTGAACAATTTCAACTCAAATACGAAACAGGGTAAGTAAAAGTTTTTTTAAATTTTAATGTACACCTTTTTCATTATCGCTATTATGTATTAAGAATTCATACCGAAAATGTTACGTTTACATTATTAGGGAGTCCCGAAAGGTTACAGGAATTAATACTCACAAATATTCTGATGAATTAAAACAACGAATTCGAAAAATTGCAATGCCAGAATTATAAACGCCACGAGCAACGAATCAACAACTTATAAAAAGTATTGGTGATACCTAACAGCTATTAAAAATTGCTATCAATATTAATTTTACAAAGATTATAATATTCGATTGTATTTTATTACCTATCTATTAGAGGTGGGAGTGGGACGCAACCGAGTATGATCTGTGTTAGCTTACACATACCGAACAAAAATTTGAAATATGCCCCCAAGCAAACCTGAGCAATTTTCGATCCGAAATTGAAATACATACCTAGTACTAATCAATATTCCGAGCCAATGTCAATTACTTAACTTCAATGTATATGTCCACCCAAATTATAAAATAAAACGTTACCTTTTTACTCCACTCCTCCTCAGGAGAAAGTTTATCATTTCTTATAGTTACCTACTTCATTATTGTGACGACATGCATTTAAGTACTATGGACGCCATTTCGTTTTTGCTATGCATTGCTGGAATAGGAAAAACTCCCAAAACTACGTAACTCCTACACTATTCCCAAAACCTACGCAACGGATGACCTATTTGAAGAGTATTCGTGACGGGTTAATTGGACTCTATATTTTTGCCTGTTAAAATCACTCAGGACAGATTTGAATAAAGATTAAGCTAAATTTTTCTTTTTTTACAATTTAATCTGTGTCCGTTTATCTATAACCGATTGAATCCGACTGTAACCAAATTCAATGTCCCAATTGTTTTCTTTTGGAAAAATTAGAAACTTATTTTGATTTATAAAGATAGTTAGCAATTTTTTATGTAATGGTTTATAATACAGTATGGAACGGTTTAGTGGTCTGCTGGTGACGTTATTATCAAAAAGTCAAGAAAAAATCGTGTATGGCCAAAACGAATTCACAGATGTAAATGAAATTTTATATATTGAATATACATACAGTATGATCTTTTCAAAACGCAAACCTGCTTATACATTAGTAGGTACCAGAAAATATGGATGATACCATAGTAGGTACTACAGTAGTCATAGATACACTGTTTTGACAATTAGCTTTTAGTTAGTTGATTTGGTAAAATGTGTATCAAAATGCATACAAAAATGAATTGACCCATGTGTAAGGAGGTTTGCGCTTCGAAAATATCATACCGGTTTAAGTATGACAGTTTCACAGTTTTCATCCAAGATATTTTCCTTCTGACTTATTGTCAGGACAAAAGACGCTGAATGTGCTTAGTTACCGTATTTACTCTAATAAAAGCCGGTTCCTCTAATAAACGCCGGCCTCTATTAAACGTTGCCGGGGGTAAAGTGAAAGCTCCCCACTAAAACATATGGAGTCTTATCCTGAAACACCATTGAAATCGGTGATAATAAACGCTGCAACTGGTAAATGCCGGGGCTTTTATTGGAGTAAATACGTTGCCGTATTTACTATAATAAGTTGTACTAATTGAAGAGTTACCGACGGGAAAAGTTTGAACACTGTGATATCTGTAATACTAAATGAAATACGATTTTTATCAAGTAATGCGATTTATGCCTGCCAAGACTGCCGACAATATGCGGATGCTACCGTATTTCCTCTATTTAACTGTATTACAGGCTGCTAAAGGGTATAAAGCGAGACTTTAAACCCACGAAATTCAAATCCAAAGGGCGAATTTTGTTATTTAAAAATAGCAGCCTCCCTCTAATAGTAGCCTTGTTCTATTTATAGCCCTCCCCTTGAAATCAATTCAGCACAATTATTGCCGGGGCTATAATTAGAGGAAATACGGTAAATATAAATATTTTAAATCAAAGCGTGAAAACTTGAATGTATCATAAGTACGGACAACTACCAAATGCGATTATCAAAAATGTCACCCCAGTTAGCTATAAATATTTTTTTATTTTAGAAATGAACAACTAAGACACGAACAATTATATCAACCTATTGATGAAACACTTAATAATTGTAACTATAATAACTATCTTTTTCTAGCCATAATAATGTAATTTAATTTCGTTTGACTTATAATATTACAAATAATTTAATATACATTTGCAATTTGTCTGTAACAATACCTCTATAAAAAATGGTTATGATTGTAACTCGCTCGATAAACACTGAATAAATTCATATACATACATAAATACATACATAGTAGCCAATTTATTGCTTGCTGAGTGAAGGACAAGTAGAACAGTGAGAGGAGTATTCCGTGTACTTAAGATGACCATTAGTGGGATAAGGAGCTCAATAACCCCTTGACTTTTTTCTGCTTTTGAAAAAATGGAAGGGTCAACCGGGTGAAAATGTCCTTCTACTGGAGGATCTCCAGTACTTTCTTCACAGTCGTCATCAACTTGTTCTCCATCCGAAACTGGAATTAATTTTTCATTCATTCCACGTTCTGCTGTAGAGAAATTTATCTCTGCATAATAAAGGAAAAACACAATTCAATTTCAATCCAAAATTAGACAGTCATTTAAAATTTGAAGTTTTCATTTGAGTATAAAGTGAAAGTTGGTTTTGACTTTCTTTTCTTGCACAGGACCTATGACAAAATATTTTGAGAAAGTGTGAATTATTTAATACAAACCATGAATATGAATTGTTCCTTCCGTGGCACCCATAGAATTTTGAGAAATGCATTTGTATCCTGAGAAATCTCTACTCGTCAGATTCCTGATCTGAAGTCGCATTTTGACTCCATAGTGTGACTGAATTTCTTCTGTCATGTTGAATTTATCGTTCCCAATTATCATTTCGCCTGCAAATAAGAATTTCTGAATGAAACAATTTTTAATAATTTTTTTTATAAAAAATGCAGTTTATTTTGTCTGTAAGTACGCCGATGCTAGGATTAATGTTAACAATAAAATCATTTCTGAGCACTAGGGTAATTTAAAGGACTTAGAGACATCAATTAGTTAGGTACCTATCGCTGGTGGAAAAACCTCGGTATCCTGGTATCTAGGATACCGGGAAATTTTCGGCGAAGCCGAAAATTTATTTTT
>JAQFYB010002852.1:0-22168 GCA_034694085.1 Pogonognathellus longicornis | reverse complement strand
GGTGCAGCGGGAACGAATGGCCAACATGCATTCTATCAATTACTTCATCAAGGAACACGAATCGTGCCTTCTGGTTACTAATTTTTACTATAATTTATACTTCCACGTATGGATAAGCAAAAAATTAATGAAATATTGTTTTATGTTAATTTTTTAGATTTTATTGGCTTCGTGCAAAAGAAGGAAGCTATTGCTGGTATTAGTCATCATTCTATTCTTTTGGCTAATTTGATTGCCCAACCAGAAGCTCTAATGGTAGGCAGAACAGAATTACCGGACTCTATTCCAGAACCATTGCGACCACACAAATATTTCCCCGGTAATCGGCCAACAAATATGATTTTGGCAAAGAAACTGACACCTTTCACTCTTGGACTTCTCATTGCCATGTATGAGCATAAGATTTTCATTCAGGGTGTCATTTGGAATATCAACTCTTTCGACCAATGGGGGTAAGTTGAAAAATAGGTCGAACTTATTTGTTTTTAAAAACTGACAAGTAATCATTTGTGGTATTTTTCATAACATTTTGTTATTATATTATAGTGTCGAGTTGGGCAAAGAACTTGCAAAAGCAATCGAGCCAGAGCTTGATGGAAAATCTAAAGGAAACCATGACGGATCTACTCTTGGCATTATCAACTTCATTCTGAAACACGGAAAGTGAATGTAACATAGTGAGCTGAATACTATCATAAAAACTGAAACGAAATCAAAAGTCTGGTGCTCTGTAATAAGCATGCATTTAAGTAATAAGTGGCTAGTTAAAAGCAAAGGAGTCAAGTGAACTTCATTCAGTAATAGAATGGTTATTATTACTATAGAATTACTTCAAGCTTTAATATAAAATATTTAATCTGAACGTAATATAGACAGAGACATGTGTCTATGTTGTGTGCATGTCAACCTTCTTTAATAATGCACAAAGATTTCATTTTCAATATTATGTCCTACTTGCGAAGCAAGAAGCGATGACAAATCAGAGATTATGTCTATTAGAGTAATAATGATAATAATAACCACAGAGATAAATCTATCTATCTATCTTTACATAGTAAAAAGAGCTGCCAATTTCTAAATGCATTTCTTATAATGATTAAATGCTATGTTAGACAATACGTATACACTACAGAATCCTAATCCTACTATAGTAAAATATATATTTACAGAAAAGTATCAGAGTGTATTATATTAGTACTGAATATGAGTAGTTTCCCTAAATGGTACATAGGTATATATACATTCGGATGCAATTAATTAATTTCATTTGACTGAACTGGGAGGGAGGGTGGACGTAGATAAATACATTCTAGATTCTAGTAATCTACAAGCAATAAACGTATAGCTTTTTCCTTATATGTCCTTTGTGTTTCTGCTTCTGCATTTATTTTTCTAAACATGTTTACGAATTCAAAAGTCAAACTCTAGACTTAGACCAGGCTAATAAATATAGGTACCTACTGGAGCCAGTAAAAACTTATAGTGTATAAATGAAAAGTTGCGTGTGCAGTGTTTGACTGATTCACGGGAAATCTAGTACCTGTCTAGTTGATTAATGCTCTAATTAGAGTTTCGTTTTTCTTTAGGTACAGTATGAAAATTTTACTTTTTAGAAATAACTATTAACTACCGCGTGAGAAAAATGATTTTTTTAAAACATTTTCGATTTTAATAGGAAGAGCGTAGGTATAGATGTTTTTAGTAAGTTGATATATTTAAGCTACAAGTACTTATCAGACAGACAGAGAGGCGTTTCCTTACTTGAATACTACAGGGATACCTTTGTACTTGCTTTTCCAATACAGATACATACAGACATATCAGATCCAATGAAGTAAAAGAACATATTTTATGTGCATAGAAGTATACAACACATTTTGTCTTTCATTATATATAGCTTGTATTTTTACGTAGATACAATATATTATGTAAGGGAATTTTTTTCCAAGCGAGAGATAGTATCAGTAAATGTCTCAATGTAATGTACAGCACATTGAATAGAGAAATAATAAGTAGATAGTATTCAGGATACAGTATACACAACAATCACTCTATCAGAGTAGAAAAGACTATAGTAGGCAACGCACATTGTTAAATATAAGTAGAACTGAGAGAACTACTTACATTTAGAGCTTCAACCACACAAAGTTTCGTTTATAGAGTGGTGATACTAATGTGATTTGAAAGCGTTAAGTTTCTACTGGCGGTGGTGGACTTGGTGTTTTAGTTTTCACCTGAACAACTTGTGTAGGCGTGGGCGTGGGATAACGAATGTGTTGCTGAGGCTGCTGAGACTGCGACGGCTGATGAAGCGAAGTCTGTGGAGATTGTGGCAAATCCGATGGGAAAAGTCCTACCGCTGTCGTTGTGGATCCTGGTCTTTCCTTCACAGGCATCACTACGGGATTTCGACTGCAAATGCACAGAAAATACAACGGAAGAATCGTTTCTCCTTTATCTTTCAAGCGATTCAAAATCGCCCAACTGATATACAGGTAGAGGCAACTGTTGATTATCGCCAATGTCTAGTTTCCCCAGACAAAATCACTCATTAACAAAATACTTCTGTTAATAGTATAATATACTCAAAAATTTAATCACAAAATAACATGCATTGTTTAGGTCTATATTGTAATAGTATGAATCATAAAAATGCATGTATGTTTTTACGGAGCTGCTGGTTTTCTCCATAACACCACAGGTGGATGGTGAAGTGGCCGAGAGTAGAATAATTGAAGCCAATAGAATCATAAAGGCTGCAAGGATGTGATACACAAAATCCTACATACAAGTAAAATGAATGTATTAAGAAACTATAATACAAGTACCTACGTACACATAGGTATGTGGTATGTATAAAAAATCATATCTAAGTAGTATGTCAAAATAGTGAATTACAAGGGATTTAAAGTTACAAACCATTCCTTTGGATGTGCAGTTTAGTTTAAACATATCAAGAAACGTACACAGTAAAAGTAAAAATGAAAAACAAAAACAAACAATTATCGTCACGAGGAAAAACAGATCATTTGCATAGCCACAGGACCCTACAGATCCTATAATAACGTCCACCGCTCCAATTATCTGAAACATTTCATTAGCAATTTACAATGAAGACCCGATGTACCATCTACCTAATCACTTTAACAATGTAAAAATTAATACTGAAACGAATTTATAGAAAAACGTCAAATCATTATTTAGGAAACTAATTTTACCGAGCTTAAGAAAGAATAAATTACTTACTTAATCCTAAAAATAAACAGTAAATGAATGTAGGAGAAAGTACTTACGATAGTTACGAGCTTCAATTTCACGGTTTTATCCGTCAATGTGTCAACTTTCAAAATCATGTCTGTGGCTTTATTTTTCGGAGGCATTTGACATATTAGCAATAAACTGTAGCAACAATTATTTAAAATTCTCTTGCAACACCAACTGGCTAAATAAGTGTTTGTGGAACTATTTCAGGTAGCAAACTGAACACTACTACTATATATTAACAGCACTAAGGATTAGTGGAATGAGATTTTGAAAGTACTAAAAAGGAAGTGAAAGTACGAGAGAAAAGAAAAAAGAGAGTGAGAGAGCTAATATTGAATTGGACACCCGAGTGAGTGAACTGATCCGATCTGGCCGTAAAAACGGCTTCAATGTTGACTAGGAGTAGCCCAGTGCTCGTAAATACATAACCCTGGCCAAGAGACCACGTTGAAATGAAAGCTCATCTCATCTCACAAAGAAAAACAGTGGCAGTGGCAGTGTTTGGTGCTAATAGACAACATGACTGCATGCACTGTGGCACTTTGTTCGGCCAATGCTCCATAATAACATGTAGCATAAAGCTACTAGTAAAGTCCTGGAGCTTTTAGCTTTATACTTACTTTACTTTTTACCCCACGAGAAAATCTAATAGAGCACCAATGAACCGACGTCTAGTCAAGTCCTACAAAAACAGAGTGTTAAATCTCAATCCTTCTTTCGTTATATACATTAACTAATGTATAACAGCCTAATAACACAATGCCAACGAACCACATCCATTTCCATCCATACTAATGCTTTTAGCTTACAAAAGTATATACATACCAAGGTATGTACAATACAATACAATATCTTTACCAGACGGATAAGAGTACATTTATGTGTATGGATATGGACGATATCAGTACTTAGGTGTTCCCGACGATAACCCCTGGAAAGCAAAAGGTACGTATAGGTATGAGTATGAGTGTATGACTCTCTGGGAGGAATTCAGATTTTGCTAAAGGTTAGCTTTGCACATGACATAACAAAGGTGTGTGTGCATTTGCATGAGTGTCGATGTTTCTACAAAGGTCTGAGGTATAAAATAATATGTCCATGATTGACCTTTTTAAAATGAATACCTGCCATAGGTACCAGTACTGCCTTTATATTTACAGCTTGATTATAATATGATGTAGTAGGTACTTACAATAAGGTATATGAAAATCAATTAGCCAAGCCAAATGTGTAGGTATACATGTATTGCATTTATAGCGTATAATCCAACTGAAAGGTTTATATTGCACATATTGTCACAATGCCCTGAGGAAAGGAATTCTATGTAAGTGTCAGTATAAATACAGCAATATATTTTCTTATTACACAAAGGCATCACTTTTTCAAAATCAAAATCAAGTTGATATATGTACAGACGTTTAGACTGAGAACAACTTCCTATTGAGTACATACATGTTGAGTAAGGTTAACTCTCTGGACAACAAAGTCAGTGCAGAGGAATGTATTGTATGTTTGGTAGGATTATGGGTATGGTATGGTGTATGGTCATGGTGGTAATAATTGTGATGCAAGGTTAGGAAAGAAAAATATTTAGTATGTATGTCTGATTGCAAATGACGAGATAAGATCTGCAATGTATATTGTAGAGTGTAGAAAGCAGGGATATACTGTGAACCAACAAATTCTACTTCCTTGTTTAATGCCCTTTGATTCTTAATGCTGGATGCTTAATCGAGAAATTGCATGTTAATCCTTGGACACTTTGGTTTGACACAGGGGAAACCTATAGTGCATAATAATAAACGTTTTCTTTCAGTTGTAAGACTCATGTTGTAAGATTCTTGGGTTGTGTATATTAGACTGTGTATTATCCAATAGTTTGGTTAAGTTAATGTATTACAGCATCACTATGTTGTTTTATATGTGTTTGAGGTTTTATGTCTGCTATGGTATGGTGAAATGAGTATAATATTTTGGGTTCATGTAGGGGAAGCAATGTACATGATATATGCTGGTAAAGTGGCAGGGTTTCATTGAAATCCTAATTAAATGGACCTTGGGAGTCGTCGTCAAGTATTTCTCCAGAACTTACTTGTTAGAAGAACATTACATTTATTACACAAGTAAAGTACAGAAGACCGCAAGTGCATTTTAAACAATTAAAGCATAATTTTCGTCAAAGGGTACCTATAACGAACTGGTACGTAGTACTTACCATACTATGTAGTACATGTAAAGTGCAACTGTTGTACTTAAATATGCATACGTACATTTGCATTTCATATAATGTAAGTATACGAGAAATTACAGTGTGTAAATTTTGGTGCATTTACATCATACACACAAGACACTACAGGTATAGGTAGCAGAACACTCACTATGACGTAAATGCATGAATTTTTTTTAATCGAGTTTTAAACATCCGGTGCACTGTGTTGCTATACTAAATTAAACATTTTCTGAGAAATTTATCGAATTTATCATCATAGGGGATTAAACTCCTTTTGGATGCAAAATGCAGACATGAAAACTCTTGCGGTGAAACATACAATCTGACATGAAAAGTATTCCTGCACAAACGCATTAATTACTGCAGTCATCTTAAAATTTTTCATTATGCCCTGCTTGCAGATGTACAGATATTATGTAGCATTTTGAAATTAATTTTCGTCCTTGTGTTTTGTAAGTCACTTCACGTGCAACTACTTTGATTAAATTATCGTGAACAGAGAAAGTGCATATCTATACCTAACTAACTTTAAGCACAAACACACACGAATGGCTTTCCGACACGAATCCTCCTTTTCTTCATTACCGCTTACAACAGCACACAGAAAGGTTAATACCGCAGAATGCCCTTTTACTACTGTTTTACTGTGTTTGATCAGTACAAATATTAGAACCGTCTTTATTAGATGCATACAGCAATAGTACACACCGAGATACAATGTCGGTAGCTGTAGCTATTAATCTATTTGTAACGTCCTGTGTTTGATCAAGGCAAATGGGCAAAGCTAAGTAAACAAAATTCTTATTACGCGTATTATGAAATTATACAATCTAGTAACCGCAGTAGTACTAGTGTGGTGGTGCTAAGTCACAGTCAACAAGCGATAAGCTTTTTACGAACGTGCTACAATACAACAAGGCAATGAGTGCTCTTTTCCCATATTTACACAAGCATATAGTAGTACATAGGAAAAAAGACGGCTGTTCCATGAAATTCTGGCAAGACAGTCGTAAAACACAAACAAAAGGGAAGATAGTAACATTATTCAATAGTAGAAAAAGAATAATAATAACGTGATATCATGTTTAGGGACACAGGGTGTGGCACTTTCATTTGCAAGAGTAGCTTTTAGCTCAATTACGTTTCCTCACTTGTAATCAATGTAGACACATTTATTTCACAATATTTTATGTTCACACAGGTAGAAAGAAAGGATGAATAGTAAAACCATTTATTTATTGCAGTGTATCATGTAGTATGTATATAGGTAGGTAGGTATGGAAAAGTAAATTAACTCTTTGCATTACATAATATGCTACCTGTTAAAACAATTACCTACCTATAATTCACATGGAGTAAGTAAGATTTACTTTTATAATGAAATTGACTACCTTTTGAAGTCTACATTAGATTTTTTACTGCAAATCATTCTAAGTACCTAAGCCATATAAGCAAATGCAGTGTAGTATTAATATTAAAATCTTCATACTTATATGTACTCTTTATGCATTTATATTACGATTATGTAATGTAAGTCATTGTTTGGGGAAGTTCAGTCCGTCTTTCTGTCTGTCGGTTTATCTGTCTTCACGAAATTAACGATAACACAAAAACAGTTTTAGATATCAATTTTACGAATCGTGTATGGCTCTGGTGTGAGACTTAAGTTTGTAGATGGGTCTTCTGCAACTTCTTCATGACCTTTGAAACGTTAGTAACTCAGGTCACAGTTCTTAGTATAAAAAAATAATGTAGTACTAAACGTTTTGGTAATATTATATCTTATCCTTTATCCAAGGCCCTTCATATAGGGAGCAATGGTCCCCCCCCCTCAAATTTTGAAACTTATTTACACTAGATATTTTGTGCTATTTTGCCAAAATGGCATTTTTTGCCGTTAGTATCTAGAAATTAAATATTGGATACGTTCTTGGCTTTATCATATTCTGTTGATACAATACAGTGGACAGTGATAACTACAGTTGTGGGCCGACAAAGATAACAAATGTAAGTTTATCCTACATCACTATTATTATGTTTGTTTTACAACGGTTTATGGTTATGCTACTTAGATTACTGAAGTAAGCTAAAAAAAGCGCTACGCATAATATGTCATCAAAACCAATACAGGTTGAAGGTACTATCAACTATCATATTAACAAAATGATAAAATAAAAGTATTTACCAAAATCTTTTTAGAATTTTACTTCTTAGGATTATTTAAGAAGAGGTAATACTAACCTACTAACTAATACAGCTAAACATTATACATTAGAAATGTTTTTTTAATTCACATGTTTGCATATGCATCTCTTACCTTAATTATCCACATGCAACTATTGTTATGGACCTGAATCTGACTTTAGTATCTATTAGTAAAATATGATGTTATTATGTGCTTTCACTGAAAATCATACTAAGGCTGCGTAATATTTAATTATTTCTGACAAACTCATTACAATAACAAACTATTAGACTTTTGAACCTAAACTTTTCTAGTAATTTGAACTAATTGTACCTCACCTTTAATTTGAAACTGTGGCAATAAATTACTACATTCCAACTTTAGAGCATTCAATAGCCATAAATATTTCTGTGCGTAGAGTCACCACTCATTAATCAGAATGCTCGTGGCGATTGTCTCATGAATTTCTTATACGAACAACTGCCATGATACTAAGTAGACTATTTACTTGACTTAATACAGCATTCATTCATTTTACTTTTGCGTAAGCGTACGTGATTTCACCATGTTATTCTTACATATAAAACCCTAAGTCTGGGCCATTGTAAAAAATGACAACGCATGCGACAAAATAACTATTGCAAAAAACATTCTTCAAGAAAACAACACATCTGTAATTCTCTTATTACTAGTATACTTTAGCATAGCACAAAAACAACACATATTTCTCTTCCATTTAAGAATGCATGTGTTTATGCATGCATAGTGCCTGCAAATATCCTCTGCATCTGCATTAAAATTTCTATCCATATAGGTATGCATTTATAAACGAACTGCCTTATACGTTAACCTATAATATAAATACAGCAATAATATACATGATATTTTATGCATTGCATTTGAATAAGAACGAATAGAACATAATATTATAAGTACTACATACCTAAGTGTTAAAATAAATATGAACCATGTTATGCTGTATATGAGTTCATGCAAATATTTTTTTCAAACAATTTACGACACGTTGTAAGTAAGTACTAAGCAAAAGTACTTAGTTTTATTTAAATACGACTTCATTCATATTATATTATTTAACATCACGACATGATGACTCTTGAAGAATATGAGACATAACCATAACGCTCAATATCAACCAACAAACCTCTACATACATTTCTCAACGACATACCATACCATACTCATATACACCATGCCTCATTCATACAAATACTTACTACACACAGAATTTAAACTATAACCATTTCACTCCACTTATACATAGTACCTACAAATTCCACTTTGCATATTTCTCTTCTATGTGTATCAGTACACGACAAAAGAAACGACAAGACAGAGCTATATGCAAGCAAAAAAACAAGGCAAAGCAAAATAAAAATAACAACATCAGCCTATATAGACACACACACAAAATTAAACTATTAAAAGTAATGCATGGCAATATAGATATGTAAAATACATGTAGAAATGCATATATTGCATGGAGTGTGGTGTATGAGACACAAGAAAGACAGACAAGACAGTTCAAGTTAGTAAAACTTAAAGCGGTGGTGGTCGTCAAGAGGAATATCTTCAGTTGGAAATTGTGAATGGACAAAAAGGTCGATAGGGAAAGAATGAATGGAGAAAGGAGGAGTCAGGCGCGTCTACGGGGAACAACATCCGGGACTCTTGTACATTATTCCATCCAATCCACACAATCCTCTTCTCTCTCTCTCTCTTACTTACTACTACAACATTCACTTGATTCAGAACACCACACCACACTTGGACTGCTCTCACACACACATACACACGGGGTATCATATAATATTCCGTCAAAGCCAAAGTTTGAAGCCTAAAGCCAAAATCCAACCAAACCTACCCAACAACTAGAAAAGCATGACTTTAAACGACAAAATCTTGTCAGGACTCTTGGACTATAAAATGAATGCAAGGGGTTTCCAGCTTTATTTTACACTTGTCTGTTTGTTACTCCACTACCTATGCCCACTACTACAATAACTCCAGTCAGTCACAATTACTCACTCAGAGTTGTGTGTATTAATACACACACATCATATTACACTAATGCTATTCACAACAGTCACAATCACAATGCTCTTCCTTTTGCATTGTGCATGTAAATAGCACCTTACTACCCAATATTTAATACTGTCTGTGTACAGTGCACTACAATAACTTAGAATGGGAATTATACTCAGATAACAAAACCAGAACAGAACTTGCTTTAAAACGATATCATAACGATGGCATAATATTTCCACGATGAATTGAAATGCAAACAATTCCTTTGAAATTGATACTATCATTCATTAAATTCTACTTGTTTTCTCACGAATTCTATAAAAGATAAACGGAAAATGTACAAGTCTCGTTTGATAACATTCATCTCTTTACCTTTTGTATACATTAATAAATGTATACACAATCTATTCGTAGTATGAATCACTCTCGCTTTATCTATACATAGAAATACATATCTAAGTTCTTACAATGAATTCAGTATACTAGTACATACATACATACACATACCCAGATTACCTAGGTATAAATATTTACAAAGATGTGATATATGTATCTTTTTTTCCTTGTATAATAATATACTGGCTTTTGCTTGTTTATGAATTGGTTAAAATGTTTTAATACATAAGCAGCCTAGCCTAGTTTAGTCGTTCCACTCAAAATGTTGCCATTAGCAGCATCATCATAGTCGACATCGTCGTCATCATCATCATCATCATCGTGGTGTGTAGGTGGGAAATGCATTAGGTATCACAATATACTCATACATAGATATAATATGGATACATACATTATGTACAAACTACATATTTTTACATACAATACATACACATGAGGAAAAAGATAAGATTAGCTTGAGTCATTTCAATTCTCCACTAATGTGCTACTAGTAGTAGTTTAAGTACACACAACACATCATATCATATTATTCTCTTATTTATTCTACAAGAATTTTGTTACGTTTCATTATAGTTAATGTTAATACAGTGTCAGTTACAATGGGAGTAATATATAGGTTTAGGTGACTCAAAAGAAAATGCGCAGTGCCGTCGTTTTATATAATCTTCTTTTTCGTCCACCGCCACTAATATCATCGTCCTGGCAAAATAACACAAAAGTTTCTGAACGAAAAGGATTTCCTGAGCTTTGAAATCTCTTTAAGTAGGTACAGACTCTACATACATGTTTGCATATTGCATCCTATTAGAAATATCACACATGTGTATGTAGTATGAATGAGTGTGTATATCCAAATAGACAATGACAAGGTTGAACTCTTCTTGTGCATACTATCCTTAACTTACTTACTCACTATCCTTTTATTGTTTTCTGACATAAGACACCATGCAAAACTGTATCTAGCGACAGGGCACTAGGGCACATGCCCCCTCCCCCAGAAATTGCAAAAATGAAGTTATTTTAGCAAAAAGTGTCAAAAATCGCAAAATATTTTGCTCTATTCGCAAATTTTCCATTTTTTAAATTTGTTTTTGACCCAATTTAGCTTAATTTTTGCGCTATACGCTCTAATTGTCATTTAGGATAAAATTTTAACGTAGGTGCCCTCCCCCGAAATCGAATCCTGGATACGGCCATGCGACTATAGATAGATAGATACTTGGAGCATTCTGTCATAATATAATGCACTTGTGTCGGTAATACTATCTACTGTGACTTGTATTTCTATGTACTCGCGACGATTTGAAATAAGTGTTGGTCTAAGGAACTAAGTATAACTTCTTAGAGTGCCATTGAAGCAAAAGAGAGTCAAGCAGACTCGAAGAAGAGTATCACACACAAACACACACTCACTGTGAAGAAATGAAACAGGATGAAGAAAAGTAGTAAAAGCCGTGAGTTGAGATCATCTCATTTCATTCATGCGAAAATCAAGTCTTGCAAGAAGTGCTACGGCATAAAATTTAATCGTTTGTCTGTCTACTATTATGTAGGTAGCTTTTATAATATAGCATTTCCATGCATTTACTTTTACATACAGTACATTTAGCTCCGCTTCGTCATATTAAGTATTATCACTACTCACCCTCACATGTATGTGTGTGTACTTCTGAATTGTATTTGTACTACATACTACATAGCACGAACGAACAAACGCAATTATTTTTCTCTCACCAACCACACCACCAGTTTTCAGTTCACTAGCGCTTTAGTTGGTACAGAGCTGTAGTTTTCTTCTGCATTTTACTTACTTTACTAACTACTTTAGTATTACAGTCTTTCAGACGAAGGCTCGTCTCGTCTAGTCAGGTCAGCAAGGTCTGATGGCTCACTGACTGGCTGGCCTCTGGTCACGTCTAGTATTTAGTAGTTTCATCATCACGATCTTCTTTTGCTTTTCATTATGTATTTCGTAACAATATTACGTGGATTATCTTCAAAATACCTTGCAAATCTATACACAATAGCTTCTAGCAACACAAATGTATAATTTATATACACTGTATAGATACCATGATATTTTACAATACAAAAATTACAGTATGTATAAGCAATGCTCGTGTTAGTATCTATCTATCTGTACTTGTATGCAAAAACACATTACATACCTACACTATTAGTACACACACCTTCACATATACATAATTGATATAATGTGTTTAACTTGTTTCATCTTTGAGACTAGGATGTAGTATGATGTGTACCATATTATACTAAGACAGACAACACCCGCTATGGTTGTGCTTTTCCGAAAATTACAAATACTTTCAAGTGTAACTTATTACTCAATTCACTCTAGGTGAAACAAATTCATTCTCATCTCATCATACTATTATACGTAACACACTTAGAAAACGCATTTAGCATATGCTAAGGTGGGAACACCTCTTTTCAACTCATGCACAGCTCCTGTTTCTCTTTCCAGTCTTCTCTCGCCAATGTTCTCTATGTCCTGTCTACCTAGTGTGTATAATAGTACACATTATTATGTGCTACTATCTCCACTCAAATCTAACGTACGAGAATAACAGGAGATTCACTCACATAACTCAACGAACACGAATTATATTTATATTATATTATATCTACACTATTACACTATACACATACAACTAAACTACACACTATTCCCCAAAACTCAAACTAAAACAAACCACCATACATAAATGCATCTAGAATCTAGACATGTATTTACAAATAGCATACCCAGCTAACATATTAACACGTAATGATATACAATGCTATAACATAATCCTTGCAAAATTGAAAAACTTGATTTAATTTCAAAGGTATTTGTTTTTCAATGTTTACAATACATTCATACTATACCTACAAAATATTTTTAATCACTTAGCTAAATAATTGTACTTAAACACTATAGGTCTTAGCAAGGAAAGAATCTTAAAAACAAGATATACAATGATATTTATGCTGATAATTGTATGGTAGCCTCACTAAAGTGTTTATACATAAAATATTATATTCTTGCAAGTACATTGTTGAATGTGTAGAATGTACGTATTAATAAATCATATAGACAATACATAAGGCAATACAGCACACATTATTGCATTAGTTAAATCCTGTATCCACTGGCCAAAGCAACTTATGACACATAATACGCTGTATGTGTGTAAAGATAAGAATCGTGGAAGAAATGTACAGTGTCGACTGTATAAAAGTTTGCCTGACCCATTCTTCCAGCAGAGCAGCGTCCAAAAAGTTGTTCTTGCAGACACTGCTGAGTCGCTTACACTCGCACAAGTACAGCTTTTACGCTTACAACCACCACCACATGAAAACTCAAGAGCAACCTCCAAAACCATAGAACGCATGCTGGAAGAAACGTCCGTTCGTTCTTCATTCTTCTTCAGCCTGTGCTCAAACTCATTCTTGTTTCTACACTACTACTACTACTACTCTACCTACCTATATATAAACCAAGCTGCTCCTCTTTTACACTCACTTAATGTTACTTCAGTATTGTACATACATACATACATACATACATACAACATTCAAGCAATAAATTTTCATTATGGCATAGTATGAAGAAAAGGCTTGTAATATTTATCAAGTATTTGTCTAGTATCAGTATTTCTCCTGGAGATGCAACTTTTCTACGTTAAATGAATTTGTGTGTTGTATGTACACTTAAAATATCTGTGTGTAGTTAAGGCTACACTTTCTTTTGCTAGTGTATTTGTCAGTGTAACACACTGGATTCGTACACACACAAAAGTACAGCTGATAGTCTGACTGATTGTGAGCTACAGAGCAGAAACAACGTGTAGTATGTGTACAATGCATTAATACATGGGTTTGATACTGAACTTGCTACATACATACTACATACCTATCTATGTATGTATGAGTCTTTTGCTATAGACTTTGCTTGCATTTGACTGGATGTACCTATGTAGGTACAGTTATACTTAGCACATGCATAAGAATACTAGGGTTCTTGTGTGTATTTGAGTCTGCCATGCAATGTGGTTTCATGGAACCAAGTAAAAGAGTACATATAGTAAACCTGTGTTGTATTTTCTACACAACGTTACATAGACTGACTGTGCTCATCCTGGCTCGTATTGAACAAGTACATAGAATCCTTGCCTGGCTTGCTTTTTCGTTATGCTCGCTTCTTGTATGTAATGTAATACAAAAGTACACACACAACACAACTAGTGTATATAGTACATACACTACTGTACACGTTTGCTTTGAAAATAGACTACCTAAATAGACTTAAGTAGTTACTACTATAATATCATGGAACAGGGATATTGTGTGCTAGAGTGTGTACTTTAGTGTATATAGGATTGTTAACGAATCTATGTGGGGAAAACGAGTACAAGTGCATAACACATAGACACAGACACAAGCATTATATTTTATACAGTGTATAGAAACTAGCTGTTTAGAAATAACATATAAAACATACATACTATATATCCAATTCAACTTGTTTTGCTCCCAATCCTCACACACATACATACATACACACACACATAGTAGTTCTATTCTATTTTACACATTTCACATGCATTATAGTGTAACACACATACAGAGTGAGTTGAGTTGGTCTTTGCCATTGGATTGCTTGGTTCTGGTCTGAATTTGCAACACTCTTCTTGTACAAGAGATTGTGTTGATTCTGTTTCTGTGTGTTCTCTCTCTGTCTGTCTCTGTCTTTGGTTTGGTTTGGTGTGGACTGACTCGCCTGTTGTACTTGTACATAACACAAACACAACACATTCACAAACACAGAGTGCACAGAGAGAAGAAACGAGTTAGTGCCACAATATACAAATCAAAGACAGCTTATAAGCACATTGTACATTAGATTGAAGAAACAATTGGCAAAGCTAACCAAGCCGGACTTGAATTACCATTTATTTGCATCGGGCGACAGACTGACTCTTGCTGAGTTGAGCTGATATGATCAGATCGTGTTTCTTCCTTAATACTTTTTGTTATAGTGGTCTGTCGTCTTTGAGTAGAAATATTAGTATATAGTCAATCTTCTGGGTTTGTAAGAGAGTCAACTCATTTACATGCACTTAAAAACCCAAACGTACTTATTTGTAGATTAAGTAACAGAAACGCTTAGCTTTATATTAGTTTGGTAATAATATTATTATTATGTTGTATACCTAGCTAGGATAATACAATGGATAAGGCTCGTTTCTTTCTTCTTCATCTTCTTCATCTTCATCTTCGAGCACATTAATTCTAAACAGGATCTCGTCTATTAAATACAATACGTACACTCCTGTCCAGTGTGAAACTCTAATAATATTCTAGACCTATTATCCAAAACCTAAACTAAACAAGTGCACAAACATTCAGTTTCTGTGTGTTTCCAATTTTTGCTGTTATTATTGTGTCACTTGATTTGAGTCATTTTTCTATGTACTCCTCCTATAGATAGATACAATTTAATTTGCACAAAGTAACTTTTTATTTATTTATTATTATTAGTTAGTATACATTACAGAATGGACAAATAGTAATACTATGTGAAATCGTATAACAAGAATAATTGTATGTAAGTTGTTCGTGTTGAAGAATCAGTGAGTTTGCCAAATTACAATAGTAGTGTAGTTGTAAACAAACATACTATACATAGAGTAATAAATGATTTACAGTCAACACATGGACACTACTTGGATTGAGCAATATACAGCTATATACTTACAATATAGAGCAAAATATTATCTACTAACAAAATAGTAAGAAAATGATCGAGTCAAGTCGATAAGATTTGTTCGTGGATTCATTGACAATATAGTACAAGAAGAAAAGGGAAAAGAAAAGTACAAGTTCAAACGTAAATAAATAAATAAAAAGAGAAAATAAGATGCAGGATATTCAACCCGATATCGTCTCCCCGGACAGATTGGTTAATGAAATACTCAGAGGACAGCCTGGACCTGGACAAACTCAAGGACAGAGTAGTAGCTCTTCATCATCCCCGTCTTCGTCAACCTTCCCAACATCTCCCCAACCTCCTTGGCAAGAAGAATGCGAGGAAATAACCGACACCTCCGAAAATTCAATAGAATGTACCCCCCTTCAAAACAAAGAAGCTGTCATCCTCGACTGTCAGAATCCATGTGATTTTTTACAATGTCACATTAGGGGAGCTATCAATTTTACTTTCCCAGCTATCATGGTAAGCATTCAAATCCTTTCTTCTTTGTTAAACATAATAATTATTCATGTATGTATGCACATATTAACATTGCATTGTATTGAACCATTGCAATGAAATACCATGCCATGATACTTCATTGTACATAGATTGATGTCTTTGTCACAAGAAAAATATTAACTTTGAATTTAATAAATGTTTGTAATGAATAATGCAGATAAAGGGAGTTTTTATATTTATCTGTCAATTTGATTTACTGAATTTTTTTCGTGAACAAAGACAAACTACATAAATAGTTTCGTAGACATTTATGGAAATTTTGTTTGTTAAAATTTTCAGGTACGAAGAATGGCAGCTGGAAAAATTGACCTTTTTGAAAAATCTAAAGAACTTAAAGCGAAAATCGCCAATTCAAAGATCACTTATGTGGTTTACGATTCCTTCACACCGACTTCTTGTTGTTCTCCAGGAGGGGAAAGTAGTAGTGGCACTAACACCAGTCATCATGATGTTGGACACTGTGGTGCATGCTCCATGTCCTCGTCATCTTCCAACAGTGAGCTTTCTGATCTCGTTAATATGATTGCCAAAAAGTTAGCACAGCATGGGTGTAAAGTGGTCACGCTAAAAGGTACGCTCTTTCTATACAACTTTAAACTTAAAAAATGTTATTACTGTTTGTACAGTTTATATATAGTACACAAGGCCGTATACAGAGTGGGAGAATGGGCAAATGCACCCTCCCCCAGAAATCCTAAAAAAAATTATATTGTGCAAAAATAGCGAATTTTTGGGCAATGCGCAAATTTGATTCATTTTATGTTGATTTTTGTCTAAATTAGCTTAATATTTTCGCACTGAGAGCAATAAGAGACACTTTTGTAAGTTTGTAGCTCATATTGAGATTTTGCCCTCCCCGAAATAGATTTCTGGATACGGCCTTGGTAGTAGGTACTTTAAAAATAAAACATGTAACAGTGAGCCAGGGAGGACTCTCTCGTTAATATTTTAGTTACACGAAGAGTACAATTGTAGTAAAGGGAATTTCATGTTTTTTGAGTTTCCGCAAATTAAGTATATAGCTATAATTAGATGTGTTTTTCATATGACTTTTTCAGGTGGCTTATCTTCATTTCGTGAGCTGTATCCAGAATGGGTGGAAACTCATGATGCCAAAAAACCAAATTCTTCATTGTCATCAACAGACTCTCTGGAACTGGGGGAAGTTCCTTTATTAGGGTTGGGAAGCTTAGCATCGTTAAAAATTAAAGATGAACCGGACACATGCGACTCATCCATTGGATTAGATTCTGATGATGTGAGTTGTTTCTTTGCACAACAAAAAGAAAAATATGTAGTATGTAGTATTTTGTTTTATTATTTTTTCAGTATTTTTACATTACTCTTTTAACTCAACTAGTACTTAGGTGTACTGTGTACAGCCGAATGACGTGTACATGCAAGAAAGGAATAATTAATGACTGTTTTATCTCGCAGGCATTTCCGGTTGAGATTATCAAATATTTATACTTGGGAAATGCTTCAATAAGTGCCGATGAGTCTGCACTAGAACGACATAACATAAAACACATCATAAATGTTACTCCCGACCTGCCCAATGTCTTCGACTCGACAATCCGATACCTTCAAATTCCAATCTCGGACCACTGGACACAAAGCATGCTGAATTACTTTCCCGTAGCTGTTCAATTCATAGGTAAGAACAACTTTACAATTCTCACTAACTACCTAATCAGCAACCTACACAAAATTCGATAAAATCTCAGCACCTTTCCTATAAAAGACACTTACAATTTCCACTATGCATTAATACATATACATAGTTGCCAACCTAGATGTAAATTAAAGCAATACGTGTAAAAGCATCATACCTAGTATAGTATATTGTGGTATAAAAACTAAAACTCATTCATAAAACTGTATAGGTAATGGATTTATTGATATGCAAATAGATTCGTTCATAAACATACAATCATAACGAGACTACATGTAAAAATAAAGTTGCCCGCCTACACTACGGACGTATCAAGTTGTGTTTAAAAATCGGTAGATTTCAATCATGTTATCAGAGCGTATCCAATTTCAATTAAACCAATAATGACTTCATATCTAATCTTGTAATCTACGTTATTAGAATGTAATACAATACAATAATGGGTTGTTGTTCAGACATGTGTTTACAAACCCAATAGATTTATTATATCTGTAAGTACTAGTGCACCCTGGCCTTATCATATGAAACCTGATAATAATATCAGGCACTTAACAAATGTATCATTTAGTAATTTTCCTTGTAGGTATAGTATGATTGTCGGTAGGGTAAAGAAAGTTGTGTAGGTAGGTTTATAATAGGCTTTTAGAAAAGACTTTTACATTATTAGTGTGCTGTCAATGTACATAATCAAGTTGTAGGTACTATGCTGTTGTTAGGTTGAAATTGTTATTCTCATACATAAATACTTAGTTCATAGAAAACAGAAGGGATACATACAAAGAGTACGTAGTTGACGGAAAGAGATATCCTTCCTTCATCATTTGCTTAAAAAGACAAATAAAGCAGAGCTCTACATTTTCCCGGAGATATTCTAAAAGCGTAGCTCCAATATCTGATAATATGACGGAAGGAATATGAAAATTACACAAAGGGAGATATTTTATTACGTTGTGTAATATAGGTATGTAATCTCTTTGTGAAGTGAAAGTACGTCGAATTCGAGAATCCTGTTTAAAAACTGTTTTCCCATGCATTATTACGTTAGTTGAAGTTCCTGCTAGTACTACATAGTTACATTTCTCTTGTGTGTACAATGTACAAGGCTAGTATTCATGGAAAAAGTAAACAAAATCAGTATGCACACCCACGGGTTTTTCTTGCTTACATATAAATGTGGATCACTCTTTCTGCTAAATATATATACGACATGTCATCATATTTCGTGTATAGTTTTCCATTTATGTTGTGTTATGCCAGTTTAATGCGTGTAATATACATAGAGACCTACTAGTATGCATCCCAATTGACCCAGTATATACACACATCCAGCACTAACTTAACATCTGACACTAACAAACTCCCTTGATGCTTCGTAAAGTTACTCTCAGTTGGTTATTTAATGTTCATTAAATAAATAAACTGAAAAACTCATGTCCGTATTCTACTTGTATAGAGATACTGTATACAGTAATTTTCTGTAGTGCTTTGCCCCATGTAAAACTACGCTGAGAATTACAATGTAGTATTTATCCTAAGTAGCAAGTAATGATATCTCTGTAGAAATTTAAATACATTGAATGAACAAAAATATAAAAATGAGATACTCAAAGAAAACTAACATCAAGTAGTCTTATGTGACCTTACCAGTTAATACTTTATGCGAGTATAGATACGCAAAGTATAAATCGAACAATTGTATTTGCGATAATTTTGAGTGTTTAAATCAAACGAATTCATTTTGTAACAGTGAATTTTACTTTACTGTTCATGTTGTGACTATTTAAATTTACAGGGGTAGAAGCGGAATTAAAAATACACTAATGTGCATAAAAGACTACGCAAATACAGGTTGGGTATTCTTCTACACACCTTGCTATACACAGTAATTTAATTTCTGATGCCGTTTTAGGAGCTCTGTCGTGACAACGATTAGTTCAATCTTTTCAGCTAAAAAATACAGAGAAATGGAAAAAATAGCTTCAGTTTTGTCCTATTAAATTTGCCTATCTACATTTTATTTGTTATTTTATTTACTCAAATTATCGCAATGACAGACAGATCGACAGATAAATTGGGTCTATAAGACCTCATGAGATCAAAAAAATTAGGGCTGCTTCAACTTTCAACATCCAAATCCTTAACGAGTTTACTCAGTCACTTTCAAAGAAAATCTCTCACTGCTAATTGTAAGCTTCAACTTGTATTTCTACAAAATCTCGCTCATATAAAAAAATAACTTATTTAGTCATATCTATAATAACCCACATCATTTAAACTCTCTCGCGAAATTAATAATGGAATTAACTGCCTACGCATTTCTACATCATGCACTCCAGTCTCATCTTTCGATGTTTTTGTACCAAATAGATAAAGCAGCTTGATATAGATACATAAGCTTTTAGAATAGGTATCTAGAAGCACACAGTCTGAATGTGAGCAAATAAGTGAATTGGGAAAAGTAAAAAGCGTCAGGGCAAAATAACATTACAATTACACGTTCCAATTTCAGCGTGGGTTGTAAACACAATAGCATAGTATTAGTACGTAGCGTATAAAAATAGAAAATACGGTAAAATGTCACCGGATATCATTGACATATAATACAATACGTTTTGCAATTGTAATGGTATTATGTGCTACAACTATATACACACAGCACCTGCATTGCATGCATACTTTATGCTTGTAAAATTGCGACATTGTCATTTGATTCATTGAATCATGTATACCTTGCCAAGTCATGACATTCTTCTTCCATACAAACTCACATTGAGTCGCAGAATTTCATCGTCCGTTCATTCTTTCCTTCGTTCATTCATTCATAGAAATGCTTTACTTGTACAACTGGCACTCTTCTACACTGTACAAGCACAAGCAGTGTGTACAGTGTTTGTGTGTATGAGTGTGTGGGTTTTAGTACACGTTCCCTTCTTTTCGTTTCGTTCATTTATTGATTTGCTCAGTCAGTCAGTCGGAAGGCTTTCTTTCTCAATAACACATGTAGTACTGTACTATATATCTAGCAGATAGCAAATATACATAGCTTATAAAATCTTGCACTGTATATTCTTAGTATTTGCTTTGCTTTACTTTACCACACACAAATTCTATCCCACTATGCATATCAACGTACATACCTAACCTATACCTACATTCATTCTGGTATTATAAATAAAGTAGAATTTGAATGAAATGCAATTCAAATGAAATCCTCTCAATGTAAGCACTCCGGCATTCAATTCAATATATTTACTTACTAGCAGTATTTTGCTTTACATAATGATTTTCCTAAGGTTATGATTGCATTTCGCTTTTAAACCATATACAGTACATATAAGGTACCTGCTATGTAAAATATTTTAGCAATGTGTATGTGCATAGAAGATCCATATACAAATCTGTAGTATTAGGTGTATGCAATAGGATTTATAGGAGAAATACAGAAAATTACAATCCGTTTCAGCAGAAACACATTTTGTATGTGTGTGTGGTGGTGGGGGGGGGGATTTTGGAGAAGGACGAATATTAGACAGTGAGAGAGCTTTTTACACCAACGCCAAAACTGAATAGACACTACGGTGACTAAAGTAGTCTGCTACCAATGGCTGTTCTAGTTGTAGTAGGAAAGACTCCCAAAAACATTCCCTCCTTTCTTCATTCATGCATTTGTGCAGAATGTGTGGGTGGTTTGGTTTGGTGGAATGGTTTCCTACTACAACTGTACTACTACTATACTCTGAAGCACTAAATATACACTCTACTATATATCTTGCACTACTGGTGCAGTTTTAGTCAATGATCGACTACCTGGTAGCTTGTATTTGTATCATAGACAACCCGTATACATATAATACTACTGTAGCCTTGATGGTCTTCCTTCCTTACATAAGTATGCTATATCCTATTATATTCTATTATATCCTTTATGTTTCTACATAATACGTTTAGCTAGAAACAAGACTTCTTTCTCATATTGCACTTATATCATTATACGTTACATAGCAGAACATTTTATAAACATACTACTACGTGCTACATATATATGTCTTTGTGTCAACTAAGGATGTTTTTGTACATACTCTACATTTTCGCATA
>JAQFYB010002851.1:0-22173 GCA_034694085.1 Pogonognathellus longicornis | reverse complement strand
TTAAATTGTTTACTTAGTAACCAAAACTTTTAAAGGTTTGTAATCCGAAAGGGTACGTTCTTCTCACGAGTAGCTCAATAAATTATTGACGCCTACTATCAAAATAGCTAAATGCTGGAGATAGGAGGGGGTTGTGGTGGAATAAATCGCCGACTCATACTTACAGTTAAATCAATAGATTTGATTTCCATAGAAATGTGCATATTGATTTAGTTTGCAGTAAACATCATTCTTGAGTTTTCCTCAGAGAGAAAGTACTCCGCAGTGCATTTGCTGTCAGTATCCTACATTGAGAATACTTTTATCCTTACGTTGCACAGTAGTGGTTTATAATTTCAGAGAAGAAGAAATTGAATTGTGAGATTTGTAAGATTTACATAAAATTGTTGCAACATGAGTATGGATGCTGGACAAAAAAGCGATGGGCTGATTGTGGACGAGCTGGCTACACGTACATCTCATACTGACGACGAAAATATTCGCGTAGATGTTGTAGGAGACGGAGCTTTTCTTGAGGAAGTAGTCTCAACAACCACGGCGACACACGTTGAAGCCAATTTCTTCACTGGCTCCGGCAAAAATCAATGTGCTTTTGAAGATGTGTGCAGAGTAAGTAAATTGGATTTCGTATGTGGGTTGGTTGGGACTATGAGACAACCAAGAGAGATTCAACTATTGTAATACAAATCCATATTTGCGTACTATATAGCGACTACATTTTGATCAATTTCCATTTCCTTCTGAATTTTCAGTTTCTGAGTGCCGTAATGAGAAAGAGCTATCAAGAGGCTTTGACCCTGGCTAACCATAGTAAGTCCTTTGATGCTGGCTTTCGGTTTTCGCTTTCTTGGTTGTTAAACGTTAAACCTTACATGTATATGAATTCAAAAGATAGTACAAAATACAAATATACATAGATAGATACAAATATGGAGGTGGAGGATTGTGATACTGTTGACTGTATTTAGGTAGTACGAGTTTTATTAGTAAGTCTGAAAGATAAATGGGTATTGTGTAAATATTTGTTCTTTATATAAGGGAACTTTCACTTTACGCCCCCACGCTCAATTGCTTATTCATAAATAAGATTATGTACCTATTAGTTTTATGAATAATCTACAGCCTACGTATATTACAACGTGGTTCAAAGTGGAAGTACAAATTGCGCAATACATAGTTAGAATACATAGGTTATAAAAAGCACCCACTTTCATTTGCAACCCTCGTCAGTCGTTCATAATTGAACAGGTAAATGTTACAAGAACCTTGTCTTGGAATTATGCGAATGAATACACAATTATGTGCCGAGAGTTGTAAGTCTACATTCTAGAATCTCAATTTACTGTTCAATGATACCTACGGAAAATGTAGGAACATTATTACTGCATTATTGTAGTTAACATTTTCATTGGAATTGCTGACTTTATATTCAAAAGTTTGTTTTATTAGTGTTGAATGTTGAATATGCAATCCAATTATTTTGAAATTGCGTATTAAAGAGCAGACAATTCTTGACAATATTAAATGGAACTGGATTCCTTTTACATCAACACTTTAGTAAATGAGAATTCCTGGAAATGTAATCTCAAGTTACCTGTTTCCAGGCTCTAACGGCTCTACTTCCCCTTCTCCAGTTGCATTAGTAATCAAATATTAAAAGAAAACTTAGAATTTATTATAGCAGTTAGATTAAACGTGTACTGAAGTCGAAGCAAGGGTAGACAAGTCAGGACATCTGAGCTCAGACTCCAGAAAACGGGAGAGTTGGCGAGAAAGCTGCGTTGATAGTTGGCAGCTTGAGAGAAAGACTAAATGAGTAGGAGTAACGAGAGAAGCTATTTTCTTGAACACAATAACAAAGGAGGATGAACAAAACGAGATCGTGGGAAAATGGGAATCACTTTAACTGTTGTGCTCTTCTCATGTAATGTACTTTCAGAAAGTTTCTTTACTAAATCTTCTCTTGAGAATCATTATAAGTAAGTAGAGGATTTACCAAGGGTTATACTTGTCAGTTGGCTGCCAGTGAGTGCCCCCTTTCATATCCCGACTTTTCTCTAGATGAACACACTTGTACTTCCACTAGAACATAGAATACATGTATGTTAAAATACATTGTATACATTATAAATTATAAGTATGTATAAGTAGTTTACTTATTATTTATTGAATATTATGCAGGCAAGTAGCTAGGATTACAAGTTGGGGGTTCCACGGCAATATTTTAAACAAATCGATTTCTAAGGGGCTGGCGAAATTCCAATATGAGGCACAAATGAATCTACTATAATCTCACTTAGCGAAAAAAATGGAATCGATTTAGGTCAAAATTACAGCAAAATGCATCAAATTCGCTCGTAGTGCTAACATTTTTCCAATTTTTTGCACTCTTATGACCATAATTAATTTATTCTGGGGGGCACGTGCACCCAGTGCACTCTCCCTGGCTAGGTGCTTGATATTATGTTAATAGTTTTTAATTATTGTTTTTAATCGTTTAGTACCTAATGTTTTAGTGTGTTCTAACGCTTCAACGCATGCATACCCACATCATTTGGCTTTTTCACTTGTTCTTGTTAAGTTTAATTTAAAAATCACATTGCTGGTAAAATTGTATACATATACCTCTACTTTGTATTTATAATCAGAAGTTTTTGGAGTCTAGAAACACTCTTCCTCAGTATAATGTAATGTGGTGTTAGTAGTATGGAGTATGGATTGAAGCGATCCTGACTTACTTAGCTTTAACTGCAACGGGAAGGCTATTGCTACTATAAATCGTATCTATCAAACAAAGAAAACGACGAAAAAGAGTAATAAAATACTTACGGAAGAGAATGGTAGCTTTTGTAATACTAACGACGCACAGCTCACAGAACGGTAATGAAATGCCGGAAATTCGCTTGGGTCGCTATTATTTATGAAAGATGTTGCGGTGATATGAGTGTTTGGGATTATAGGTATGTGTAAATGTGGTTTCATTGTTTGTTGATGAAATAAATTGTACCTATGCGAGATGACCAGAGTTTAAATGAATATAAAAGTGTAGATGAATGCCACATTTTGTCACGTTCCACGTGCTGTTAGGTTTTATAGATTTTCATTGTTTCCAGGAATCAGCTTACCAGGCTGGTACAATAAACTCTATGAAGCGTGAAGCAATATGAATGTGACGACTATGTAGGGTAGTAGTGATTGAGCAATAAAATTTAATTATGTTTCTGTACGTTGTATGTAGCGTTAGGTGGGTAATCTTTATGGAAAAATTTACACGAATATTGAATTAGCTATTTCCGTCTCAATGAACTTAACGAATTTTTTATACTGTGCATCACTTTTTCATTACAGTTCTTACCATCGAGCCTAGCAACAAAACAGTTGAAGAGTTTCTACCAGTTCTTCAAGAAATTTTACTGGAAGAGGAGAAAGAATCAGGTGGTGAGTCGAATTACGATTATGTTGAGTCTGAGTCAGTTACGCTTTATGTCGTCTTATTGTAAGTATAAACTTAAAGTTACAATTAATACAGATGTTACTGTGTATTATTCACCTGTTATTAATCATAGTTTAATTGGTTTCGTTTCATATTGGTAGTAGTAGGTATTCTAGCAAGTCTGTATTTTGTGTTTTTAGATGTAATGAGTTCTTCCGATTCGGATTCGTCCGCTCGATCGGATTCCGAGGAGGAAGAAGAGGAAGAAGATGAATTCGAAGTAGACGACTTCGAAGGTCATTCTTCGTCGTCTGCGTCAGAGTCCAGTGACAGTGAAGGAGAAGGATCAACTGAATCTTCTGAGACTGGCAGCTCAGCTGAGTCGATATCTTCTGGAAGTGAAACCTCCGATACTTCCTTAGATGATGAATTGACCTCCTTTGATTCTGTGCTATCGTTTCACGATGACAAAGAGGAAGAAGAAGAAGCACCAGAACAAGACTCAGATGATGACGGTTATGAAACTTAATAAACTGTTAAAAAAAGCTTTTCCTGTCCTTACTCTAATCTCTTTACTCCAAAAAACAAACGTGTTCAATTAAATTATATAACCAACCAATAAAGTTGAATGAAAGAAAGAAGGATAACAAGCAATTAACTTCTGTAGAAAACGCAAATATTATCAAACTCTTTACTAAATAACTTTGTGTTGAAGTGCCTGAGTATCTAAGTGTGTTAGTGTCTCATTGTGCAAATGTATTCCATTCCATTTGTTTACGTGCATCCGCAGCACATAATACTGTCATACAACCCTCGGAGTCTTGGGAGAAATGTAATTTTGCTCTGTTGCAATTAAAATGCAAATAAAACTGGAAGGATTTATCAAAAGGATAAAGCCATGCTTTCTGATGTTTTATTAAGACATAGTGATATCTTATCTGAATGCAGAAACGCGTTCAGGAATCATTGGATTTGACGATATAACTGACTTAGCATGAAACGTATGCTTTATCTTACTGCATTCTTAATACATTCAGCTACAAGCTACAGCTGTAGATCATTGCAGGATAAGCGAATTCTCATTTTATTGGCTGCCCACACAAGTAAAAGCTTAGTCGAGAATCGAGTCAACTATACACGTAGTTACTGAGATACACACAAAATGAAAGCAGAGAAAGGCACTTATATAACAGTTACATTTCAGTGCTAGCTGTCTGACTTTATCATCTTTATGTCCTTCACTCTGAAATCATCCACCAGTGCAGTCTCGTTTGAGTTCAAGTTGAAAACTTAAATAGAAGTATTGTTTCAACTTCTCCATTCTTGTATCTTGTATATAGCTTTACTACGTATTACATTTTACCCCAGGCAAAAATCGATACAATACTTTTTGGCGACAACAATTCTGTATAATAATCAAAACACTCTTGGATATTTCGTTGCCTACAGTAAACAGTAAATAAATAATGCTATGTTATAACAAAAGGGTTTTCTGTATACACACTATATGTGATGAACCAGCTTCGATTTCATTATTCCCGTGTATATATGCATTTAAAGAAATTACATATTGAACAAATATTTTCATTTCATTTCATTTCTTTGCGATTGAAAGGCGCAGTTGCACTTAACCACTTTAGGAAAGTTGGCCGTAAGTGGCAAAAACAGAAGCCCACCATTCCTCTTTCTGGGAAGACTACGTCTTATATTGTTTGAAACACTATCTGTATTTACCTACTTACAGATATATGAGACATTATAAAGATATACATACATACGTAGAATACGTACGTAGTATGTATAGCATGTGTCTTTGTGTATGTCGTGATTGTCATAATACATTACCTAACCTTTCTATCTACAGTAGTGGTATCAGATAAGAAGAGATAGTGTTTCATGAAGCAAAATCCAATTTAAAATGATATCACATTTTGTCGAGGCGAGGGCGAGGCGTCAGGAAAGATGAGACGATGAGATCGACATTGCAGCAGATATCCCCAAGTCTTCGAGTAACAAAGTAATCACATCGTCCTACGACGCAATCGATTACGAATGACACGTGTATTAGATTCCTAATACGGATTAGATAGCATCAACAAACATTAAATAGCGTCCTATATTTGTCACTACTAATCATTTTTTCATTTCCGACTCCCATTGCAACGCAACCCAATTTTCTAAACATGAAATCCTCGGAACAACTTATTTTTGCAAATGCTTGCCTACGCAAGTGTCTAGTCTACGTCATGTCATGTCGGATCCTTAATTCACCTATAGATACATATCATTTTAGACATAAGTAGGTGCGTGTATACAAATGTCTATTTGCAAATCGTACTTTGCGTTCGTATGTTTTGGATGGGCTGTTGTGTATTATATTGTTTTTGGATAACTAGTACACAGAATATGAATACCAACTACGTATTTGTTTGTAAAATTTTCTGTGCATTGATGTCTAACAGAATGACTCTCTCGGGTGAAATCACGTAGCTGTATGTACTAGTCTATACTGTCGAGGTATGTAAGCACATGTACTACACTGTGCTAGTGAATAAACGTGCAGATCGCCTTCATGAATAAAATCTGATTGTGAAAGCTTGCAATATCTAGTATCTGTACTGTACATACACCGAATAAACTACAGCTTGAATAATAATGGCGTGTTTCTCCGAACAGAACTGTGATAATGAGATTTTCAAATACAAAAACAAAAAAATCTGTTGGGTAAATGTGACGCATATATCCAATATTATAGGCTGTAAACGGCTTAGGAGCCCACGTAAAGTTTTATTTTCGCATATATTCTGCTGAACAAAGTTATTACATCTGAAAATGAAATAGTTGTCTTTGCCAGGGAAAAAATGAGAAAATACCGAATCTATGAAGAGAACTCACAAAAACAGACAGTTATGTAGTGCGCAGTTCTATCGTGCTTGAACATCAAATCTTATTTGTTTAAAAAGCATAATTTACTACTACTATAAGTCCCAGTCTCAAAATAGAATGCTTGAAATTCAAGATTTTATATGATAACTTAACAACGTATATGTTTGAACATTGTACTATCAAATGTAAATGTACCTAAGCAATTTTCAATCCCTGTTAACCCAAATTCCCTGTGTTCCACAAACCCGACAATTGAAAAGCTTCATTAGGTACCTATTTTGCATTTTACCTAACCTATAGGCAGTAGGTCACTAATGGATTTCCCGATGGATCACTCTCTATTAAAAATAGATGAAAGTACGATGCATACAAGACATGTAGTAAAATACAAGCACATCCGCTCTAGTTATCTTTGGCTCACTTGGAGTAAAGCTTCATTGACTCCATTCCCAAATTAGTTTGTAATTAATATGAACTAGTTCACTCAAATTGATTTCCTTCTTTGGAGGATTCTTCCTAGTGTTTTAATAGCTTACCACGTACATAGAAATATCAATATCCATAACCCATGACCATACAATAAATAATATGTAGAGAATAATATAAGGTCATTGATGCATCCCTTTTACATTCGTATCTGGCTTACATTAAGGATAAGGATGTCAATTATTCATCGCGTATAGCCTCTAGTACTTGTGTGTTTTATTCAACTTTCATTCAACTCAATACGGCTTATTTCGCTTCGGATTAAAGTGGCTTTTGTTTGGTGAAATATGGGTTTTGAACCACTCGTCATAAATATCTCAATATTATTATCTACATGCCCATGTAGAGGTATGTCAGTATGTCGTACAGAAATGTCATTTAAGGCAGAATGAGACTTACGGACACGAAGGATATTACAATGGCATTTACTAACGACTTGTTTAGTGCTGTTCAAATTTCTGCCACTCTAACATACAGGCAGTGAAGCTTGAAGCTATCATTGACAATTGATTGGCATGTTACTACAGATATTTTACAATGGTATTTTCCAATATTCTGTAAATATAGATGCTGTTATCTTTCGAGTAATCCAATGTTAGTAGTACTCTACTAACATTGGAGTAATCTAATAAAAGAATGGGTGTATGAATATGAAAATTTCAGAAAACTATTTACACGACCTAACACCAAGCAAAGGAGTCGAGAAATAAGTATGCCTGTTTTGTATAATCATCTAATTTTGCATAATAGGTAATTATTAATACTATTTCAATCTACACTAAAAAATTCTGGAACCACAATGTAATTTAATGTACAAAATTGACATTACTCATGTCACATTTTGTGTGTTATATTCAGTTATGAAATAAATGAAAATTCATTTTGCAAAACGGTTTCCCCTAAATTTTTAATTCTTACATTTAGTGAAAACAATTTCTATTCCCATTTTAAGTATTTCTTTAACTTAACTCTAAAAACTTGTTATATGATTAACACGACACAATCCTTCTTCAGGGGAATGCAATGTGTCGTCATCAGCAGTAGGACATAGCCGTATTCAGGGGGGCCCCACCCCCGAAATCCCAAAAAAGAGCTTATTTTGCGAAGGGCAAAGAGGGCAAAAATAGCGAATTTGATGCATTTTAAGTTGATTTTAGGCTAAATTTGCTCAAATTTTTCGCATTATGCGCAATTACCTCATGTATGGATTTTGCCGTCCCTGAAATAGATTTCTGGATACTGGATATTAGGATATTGATTGGTACGCAGAATAAAATTAAACGCAGAATGTGCAGGTAAGGTACAAAGATCTTCTTCAAAAATGTTGAAATGCTTTGAATAATACAATTACACATGAAGAATCAACAGAAATTCCGTTTGAGAGTCAACCTTGCGAGAGAACATGATGGTTTAATATCATAATCACATCCTTGAAGCTTAATGAGCTTATAATAATTATACTATGTACAACTACTTATGTTTCTGACTGACTGAGTGGAACCCACTGTAGAGTAATGACTGAAAACCACCCTTTGGTGGTGGTGGATCTGGTTCACGGGTACTGCACAGTACAGCTCCGTTGTGGTCGAAGTAGCTTTGTATCTGTAGCTCACGACTTTCTAGGAATGACGTCATTGCTTTCCCTCAAAAGTTTTTTCTTCCTTCTTAGTGTGACGAAAGCAAAAGGCAACGTGTATACAATACTTATTGTACACACATACCATACCCTTACAAGAGTTTGCAGATTACTATACTACTACCAGTAGGCATGTTAAACAAGCGTCATGTCAAGAGACCATGAGTCATGGTGTACAGCGAAACACAAACTACAGGAATGCGTTCAAAATTCTAATTCATTTCATGCCTATAAACTTAATCTAGCCTCATTGAATAAAAAATGGCTTTACACAATCTAGAGCTTTTCTTCTTTCTTATTCATATAAACGTTCATGCTGTGATGATGGTTCACAAAAGCAGCCATTAACAAAAATCTATAGATAAACCATAGACACAGGAGAATTCTCAGTAAACCTAGGCACTTATAAGATACATACTTGTTATTCTACGCGGTTTAGCTTTGTTTCAGTTGTTTAATTCGTGGAATATATATACATTGTATCACATTAATGCTCGTAGAATACAAGTAAAGGCAACATTGATATAAATAATATGCTGAGACTGAGAGTAGTATGTGGGTTGATGGTAGACTTTAGTCGACTATAGGTACATGCAGTCTCTTTATTACCTTCCGTGGTTTCTACTACTTTCACTGTCCTGACCTCCAAGAAAATCGATTCTATGTAATATAAGGAAAGTGGATACTGACAGACCAAAATATTGTTGCTGTATTATATCGTGCTCAACGTAGCACCACGACTACCAGACTACCACCTGCAAACATCATGCAGTCATGAGATGAATCGCATGGTGGTATGCTTTGAGCTTTGAATCTGCTCTGTTGTAGTATAAACGTTGAACGTGCTGAGTAGAATACACTACTTTTCTGTTATATGCGAGGACACACACAAAGGTACTACAGAATAACACTGCGTAATACATAGAACTTAAAGACTATGGTTGAGTCATGGAATGGTGGAAGTCGTCCGACGTTATAATAATAACTACATACCACCTCACACCACCACAAACGTAACACGGGTCGATTCAGTTCCACCAGGATGCACATCACATTGAGAATGCCTATGTATGACTAAACCGGTAGGACAGTTCAGATGTATCCGTGGGAGGTCCATAGTCCATACTCAGCAAGTGTCCTTTGAAATTTATGAATGTTGTACTTTAGATTACTTTCACTCTGTACAGGTATATGCAGCTACAGTCATAGAACATTCTAGCAAAGCATTTGAGTTACACATATGACATACTAAGGAATAAAGGCACAAATGAATCTGTCAGTACATCCCGTGTAATAGTCTCGACATCATTTTTGTCGCCACACCAATGCGTTCCGTCGCCCATAGCTCATTACTAACGGTGTGTAGTTCAAAAGAGAAATTCCAAGAATGACCCACAAAACTCTTTGCTGATGTGATATCAGTTGTGTGAAACCAGAGCGTTTTATTTGGGTTCAATGAAGTATGTAATAAATGCTGTCCTGAAATAATTAATGAATCTAAATACAGAGCAATGCATTGCAATGTCACATCACACATTTATTTCTCTAGAGAGAAAATTTACCTTTGACTTTTTTGTGTTCATGACATTCTCTGTGATGCAATTCCAGCTTGTGGGAGTAATCAATTTATTTCCGCGGATTTCGTTAACGCAAATGAATGTAAGCAATACCTACTATTTATACGATTGTGAACTGAATTAATATTCTGTATTACAACACTTTTTATTGCTCAAAATATTTTATGTCCATTTTCAATATAGGTATTTCTTTTACGCAATAAGTTTTTTCTATGTACCTACCTTAATTACCTACTTGCTTATAAATGAAGCTCTTTCGTCAGTGTATTAATTTTTGTTTACTAAGAATTGGGAGCAGAACACACAAACAATATTTGTCTCAGCATTTTTTCCTTGTAGAGAATTGCCAGCATCATTGCATGATGGAACTATCATGAAGAGATATCCCAATGATTAGCTAGATCCTCAGAAAAAATTATAGATCGATGAAGGGTTGTGTGTGCTGGGGAATTTGGTTTACATCTGTAAAGCTGGTAACACAACTCCAGAACATTGACCAAAACCAACTCGATAGCCGTTTCCTTCAGCGTGACCTGGAATAAAGTGAAATAGGTATACGTAAAGGAATTCAATAAAGATTGCTCCAATAAGTTATTATACTGGCAGTTTCGTATTTCCATTAGGTACTCTTCCATATCTGTTTTGTCTGTAAACATTAACTCAGTCAGCTTCTTCAATATTTAATACCAATTTATTAAATGTAAATAGACCTTTAGCGTATGAACACAGACTATAACTACCTCCTATACAAGTAGAAGGAAACCACTCACAACTACCCGAACTAAAACAGAAATCTACCAAAGCCACAGACTCACAGAATGTATCATGAATGAATGAAAATGAATGTTATATCTACCTCTGATGATAACTTCATCTCCATCCTGAATAAACTTTCTTTCTGTTCCATCGTCCAATTGAATTGGTTTCGTTCCTCGCCAGCTGAGTTCCAACATCGATCCAAAAGTCTCAGGTGTCTATATAAGCAATAGATTTTAGTATTCAATAGAATATCTCTAGGTTAAATGATTTACTCTATCAAATCGATCAACTATATAGGAATAATACATACATACGAACATAAACGTACAATAGACAATTTCATGAATGTGTGAAAGGAAACAGCACATTCTAATAAAATGTGCTGTTTCCTACACAAGTTACATCAAATACAAAAGCTTTTCACGGTTGGGGCATTGTAATTTTTGGCAAATAAAAACAGATTGGTAAATTACGGGGCCAGAAATGGTTCCAGATGCCAGTAAATCCCCTGGATTAGTGTTACAACCAGTAATAGTGTGGTGAGCCAATTGTTGCTTCATTGTCCAATACATGTACTTGAAATTTGACCTACAAACAACCGTCTCCTTCTTGGATGCTTCCGCTAAGTTGAAATAAAAACAAGAAATTCATTTTAAATTACCTACCTAGAACCTAGGCACCTATCTATTTTAAAAATTAACAAAGTGTTTCATACAGTTGTTCACATTATGCCGTATAAAAACAGTTTAAAAAACTCAATGTTGCTCTTCAGCATAACTAATGTAAATGTATATTATGCTTTAGTAATGAGGCGAACTATACTACTACGCAAGGCCATGGCATTGCTATTGCTATTACATATACTATGCTTTGCTGAGCAGAAAAAATATACAATTGAAATAACCACCGCTTGACTATAGGTTGGTTTCATTAAAGCAAAATTTCTAAACCTTTAATAGTAACGCTTATGTCACCATTACATTATGAAGTTGTACTATAAAGGAGATAAAGTGTTTCATTTAAAATCACCAGGAAAAATGGTGAGCGATAAAAAATTGTCTACACACATTATTCTCTCTTGCGACACTTTCCTACCTACATAAGTAGGCAATGGCGTAAGATATTAAAGTGCAGAAACTTTTGCAACACGCACTCGAGTAGAGAATTGCGTCGCATTGGCATTTCGTGCACACTTCGGTGAAAAGATTTTCCTTGAGTACCTGACTACTCGATAAATAATTATCTAAAGACTAGGCTTATACTGTAAAGGGCACAGTGAGTACTAAAAGGAAGTTTTACCATAATAATAATACCAAGCCATGCTGCGTTGAAAGTCTGGCGTAAGTGTAAGAAGAATGTTTTCACTTACGGCGTATGGAGACGGAGAGAGGAATATCAAATGTGAAAGGATCGCTGTGAAGTAAGTACGGGAGTGGTGATGGGTCTTGTTTGTAATTGTCGTGTTTAAATGGCTGTAGAGCCTCCAATGTCACAACCCAAGGAGAAATGCTAGTACCAAAGTTCTTCGCCAAAAATGGACCCAAAGGGACATACTCCCATTTCTGAATATCTCTCGCACTCCAGTCGTTCATCAGCACACATCCGAATATGTGTTGATCTGCGGTAGAGACGGAGATGGGCTCACCTAATGAGTTTCCCTGGCCAATAAAATAACCCATTTCCAGCTCAAAGTCAAGAAGCTTGCAAGGACCAAAAATGGGAGGCTTGTCTTCTAATGGACACATTTGGCCGTTAGGACGACGAATTGGAGTTCCGGATACAACTATGGAACTAGCACGGCCATGATAGCCCACTGGAAGGTATTTCCTGTACGCAAAACAAATGCAATTAAGCGGATAAAGAAAAACGCTCTATAAAAAGATCCATTCGGATTTACAGTAATGGGTAACGTGATAAGTACTCTTTTAGTACTACATCTACAACTCACCTACATACCTGTCTTAACACCTTAACTACACACATAGTCTACATAGGTCCAGTATATCTCTATAAAACATTCATCCATTGAATTCAGTTTTACTACTCGCAAGAATCAATATCTCCTGAAAGCAAGGTTAATGGATGTAATGCAGTAGTCAGAACATCTTATGTGAGTCCTACCTACGTTCACAATATTCTTTCCTTCCATCATGGATGCCAACATACCTAATTTTCGTTTCAACACTTTCACCAACTTCATTAAACCTTAAATACATCATGGTGAAGGCCATAGCTAGCATTTTACGGACCACAAAACACAAATTGAGATAATTAACATAAATTAAGATCTTATTAATAAATTAATGACAACATTAATTGAAGGACATTGTTAAACATTCTGACTTCAGTACATGTTTAGAAAATGACGATGTACTGCATTTTATCACTATTTTAAAGACTATTCATCATAGTGCACTCTATGCAACCATAATGTGTAGGTAATATAGAAAGGAGGAACAAGTCGGTAAAACTGAAACCACAAAATTTCAGCATCTAGCATTTCTTGTTAATAGGGAAAGTGACTACTACATTCTACTGCATAAACAACTGAATCTACCTACTGAAAGTTGAGAATATTTCGATTTCGAAGAAGAACCACCCAGTAGATGTATTAATTAATTATAGCCTGGAGCTGCTTTATTCCAGCGTATAGTAAATAACTATACATGTACACTAAGCATAAATCCAAAACGAAGAAAAGTAAATACCAGTTGGGCATGAGAGCATTGTCCTTTCCTCTAAACATTGTTCCAACATTTGTAGCATGATCGATCGAAGAGTAAAAGTCAGTGTAGTCTCCAATGGAAGCTGGAAGGTGCATTTGTACATCATTTTGCGCAACAAGGGCTCTACACGTACAAAACGAACAAAATCATGCACTTAAAATTTATAATTAATGGTAGAACAACTCGTAAGATGCATTGTAATTTCCTAGTCAACATTTTATAATTCAAAGCAGTATCTGTTTTGCTTATAAATAAACGACAAGACACTCAGACTTTTGTTTATAAACTAAATTGTTAATGATTTCTGTTTCACACTATTCATCATCAAAGGATGTTAAGTGGGGTACAGCTTAATTAACTAGCCTTGTCTGTACACATTGGGTAATTATAAATTTTCTTTGATGCATTATAGTTTTTCATGTGACACAGAAAGTAAAGGTGTGGTTTTGTTTTCCTGGAGAGCTTAACAAAGAGCAGGGAAAGTGAGTTACTTGTGCCGAAGAGGAGAGTCTCTCAGGACAGATTCCGAAGCGGAGAGAAGTCTTTGTAGGGTTTCTCGACACTCGCTCCAACATGATTTCCCTAGGTCCATTAAGCCATTCAGACTCGACTTCAGAAAACAGCACCAACAAAGACCAAAACAAATATAGTTCCACTCAGAGTACGATATACTTAGTCAACATTAAACACACTCAACTATACGCAACCAGGAGGGATACAACAACTATACAACCCTATCAAAATTAAGATTATGACCTGAGTCGGGCACTCGAAAAAGTCTTTTCCAGCCAGAGATAGTGCACAGACTTTATTATCTCACACCAATAACTACTTACTATAGCGCATTCTTCCCTATCCTACCCTTGATTAAATTATTAACATACAGATACTAACTTGTGTGTAGGTAATGGGAATTCGGAACTCTAACTAAGAAAATAACTACATTGTGTGTAATGTACTGCCATAATATTTTTCAAGCTGTAATCATGAATGGATCTTTTCCTTCCTGGAGAATCTGACTGTTGAGTCCAGTCATAAATAATCTCACTATTATATAATCATAATCTAACCTCATTTCATCAGTATGAGCATTATGCTCGTATAATACGATTTTTGTATTCAGATAGTTTTCCTTTCATGGATCTATATGTATTTTACTTTTATTCTTAAGAATACCCTGAATACCGTAGTAGGGAAAGTAATACAAAGGATTTTGATCTTGGAAGTGAAAAAGCAGGTATAGATTCAGGTAGATTAAGGTTTTTAAATGGGAAAATAACATACCTACAGATTATAGTGGATATTATTAGGGATTATGAGAAGCATTATTAAGTTGAGTTAATAATGACTGACTAAAGGAAAAGTTTTATACTTGAGTTTCTCCCTTCGCGAACGTTGGCTTTTGTTGGAGAATTTTTCTAACCTTTCTCGGTCCCCTGACGCAATCAATTTTCATCATTCATTCTGTGCATGATGCTAAGAAACTTTCCATTATGCTAACATAATGCCTTTACAAAGACTGTCTGAAACTTTCTCATTTCATCCTATACACGTGAGGGAAGGGAAGTAAGTGTTTGCGTATAGGTATATATATGTTACAGTTATTCAAAGATTTTATTTACAAAGAAGGAAAATTCACGTTCAAAGGTTTCATAAGGGGAACTAGCAACAAGGTAAGTAATATTCATATCAAAGCAAATAGTAATGAAGTATAAAATGGGATTACTACGACTAAGTACAAAATACCACATAAGCTATCCCACCCGCAACCAGAAAAAACTTCCAACACAAATTACAAACTAACAACCTTCATTGAATTGGTATTTTGAATTTAATACAATACTAAGTATCTTCTTTTAACCAGCAACCTTTCACCTTATTCAAAACGATGTGCTTGTTAAGTAAGATCAAATATAAAAGCCTATAGGTATCTGCGTCTTTATATTTTGATAACGAAAACTTAAAATGCATACTTGTTCAAAAACATGCTGATTCTTCGACATCAAAGGACCAACAAACAAGCTCTGGATAACTTGCAAATCCAAGACTTGGTCCCCGATCGCAACTCCTGGCCTTGGCTTCGCCTGTAAATAAAAGTGGATTAAACGCATACAAATCGTACTTATGTGCCAATGTAAGCTTCTGAACAAATCGTAGTATGAAACGGGAACAAGTTTCATTGTTTATTTACTAGTACATAATACATACAATCTACTATCTATGTAGTGCGATCATAAGGTTACATTCTCTTTAGCATTTCAAACTAAAATTCTAGTCTAGTAGACTTACTATTTAATTTGAATAGCCAATTACATTAATTATGTGATGCATACTACTAGTATGATACTAGTGCTTAAACTTTGATCCAATTATGAATGTGATATGAATGCTGTTATGAATTCTGCTACCTGCCACATGCATGGAATGCAATTTTTCTAATACTATAGGAGTAGTAAGTGAAATAGTAATTCAGATGCACATCACATACTTAATAATATCGCTAACTTTCCGAAACTTTTATATAATGATGGAATAGTTACAACCAGTTACAACCAACCTGGGTAATCATCTACAGAACAGCTAAAAAGAAGCCTATTCCAGAACATGCATCTGTGGCTATGAAAATATTTCTCAAATTGTATTATGAAAAGTTGTAGAAAAGCGAAGAAACATTCAGTGTGAAGATATGCATAGAGTGAGCTTCCTCTGAAACGTACGTAAGTCAGCCCAATGCAACTGTTCATAAAATATGTACAAGATAGGATGTGAAGACTTTCAAGTTACTTACGTTGTCCCTAGTGGAGAAAATTCCATACGGTAAATTTTGTATGGGGAATTCGCACTCGGGTCCATAGTTTACAAAACTTGCCATTTTTGATGCACTGTTCGATACTTTTCTCTTGCAAAAACTAGCTTTATAGTTTTATATAGGTAGTACCTATATAATCTTGGCTTTTTACGTCCTACTACGATGTGTTTAACTCAACGGGACCAGCGGCAGTTTCGTTTATTAGTTGTAACAACCGTAATATGAAAAGAACAACCTACTTAAATTCGTTTGAAGTTCAGCAAAAACTTTTTAGTCACAGGTATGACAGTTAAGATTATTAACGTAACTTGAGATCACTTGCTGTCTTCCGAGTTATAGAATTGTCAGAATTGAATTACTCTCACACGACAAAGTGAAGAATCTAATACACCTACTGTCTTTTCCTTCAAAGTAAATGTATTCCAGTCACAATGTCAGACAGAAGGAACTGTGTTCGACATACCAATGCTGATAATGAATACAGAGTCTTTTCACGAATATTTGGAGTTGTTTCTTCACGTGTTTGTAATAGGAGATAGAAAAAATATAAAAATATTAAACCTGTAGGTATATTGACATCTCTTCTGCATGGATATATGTATAAAATAAACTTGAAATCAAATTCAAGGCTAATGATACGCTGGCTTGAAAATGATTGGCTGAAAAGAGAGGTTGGATGGATGGCAAGGGTTGCTGTAAACAAGAACCAGATCATGAGAAAAAGTTGTCCTCGAACTGGACAAGTTCATGGGATGGTTATACATACTCCTCAAACTACCTTTAATCCAACTTTTCCATAGCACAAGCATAAAGCTACGTTGTAGCAGTTGTGTCATAGTCGTAGTCGTAATGTATCAAAGATTTAGAGCACTATGCAAAGATCTGCATCTCTTCTGTTTTAGTTGCTTTATTTCTCAGAGTTATCTTATCACATGGAACAGAATAGGTAATGTAGTTTTTTAATAGGTACTCTGTTCCGTGGAATGATCATGGATATTGTTATTGACCATATTGCGTACTGCTGCAGAGCACTTAGTATTTAATGAAAGTTAAATTCATGTAAGTGCTAGGTGCTACATATACCTAAGAGAATAATACTAGGAATGTACATAGTATGATAATAAAAACAGCTTAGAAGGTACTTACAACCTAGGTACTTACATTAGAAACATATGTACATTCCTGGAGTGAAAATATGAAGCTTTCAAATACACTTGATACTGGATAGTGAAGCAGCATAGTCAGTGATGAATAAAGGATTCATCAATTTTTGCACACTGCAAAATGAACGTATTTTAATACGTTTAAATTAATGTCCTGTTCAAGGTGAATACACTTAGCTCTAATTATTGGAGATGTGTATTCACCTTGGTCCTATTAAAGTATGTACCTACAGTCACACTTTCTAAATCCTGTAAGTTTAACCTTTAATTAGGTAGTTATGTTGATTGAGACTTTTATGGCTACCGTATTTATGTGTATGACACTTTGGCAGTGATTTATGTAGTTTGCTAATAAAATTAATCTTTCCCTATATAAAATGAGTGTTCAGACAATTTTACCCGTACGTATACGTACCAAGGTATCTACTCCCTCTGCCTCTGTAGTTGTGTATATCCCATTTACATGCATTACAGATATAACCACACCAGCACTTTCCGTTTTAAAGTGTATGAAATGTCTGAAGTAATTTTATAAATGAATATAAACACCAACTTAAAACCTTTCACTCTTGAGTTTTGTACAATATCTATCATCTATGAGACTGGGACGAAGCCTCTGGAATCCAAAGTATGTGCAAATTAGGGTTTCGAATGTCTAAATCACAAAGCGTCTTGTGTCAACATATTTAACAGCACGTAGGCGTAGGCCAAGGCCAAAACTTTCATAAGATTAGTAAGTTTTTGTACTAAACATCTATAGTATTTGGAGAACACATGAGCGAGAAAGTATAGAATCTACTCTTATTTGTGTTCCTTTGGAAAGAGCAAGTTGTCATTTTCTGCAGTCACCTTGTGTGTCAGCGTCAACAGATGTAATGCATACCAAATCGGACCTATATTGACGTCTTTATTCATAAGGGAGAAAGTCAACTCAACTACACAGATAATTTCGAACTTTTCGTTCAAAATTCATGTCAGGTTCACAGTTACTGTTTCAACTAATTTAAGACATTTTGTTAGCAGGTAAACTTCTAATCTAAATGATTCATGTCTCGCAAGCTAGCAAGTCAAAGTACAGAAAATTAAGTTGAATGAAATTGATGACGATATTTTAACGATAATTTATGACAGTAACATAATTAGCATGGTAATTAATGAGCTTTAGATTTTCTTGCCGCCGCCGCTTTCATATCCGCTCAATCACGTAATGTTTCAATTAAACTTCATTTCCCTTTCTTGGAATTGGAAAAATTGTGGGATTGCGGCCGAAGCAGTGGCGTAGCATTCGGAGAATCGGAGATAATAATACGCTAGTCACAAGTGAACTAGAATCGTAATGGAAATGGGAATGGTAATCTAAATTAGACCTAGGTATATTCGTCATTATTTCTCATAAATTAACGAACGCTATGGCAAAAAGAACTTCTTTTCAAAACAGATAAGATGACGTCCTCCATGTTAGAGGATGAAGGGAAGATCTTAGGAATAGAATAGGGAAGAAGACTAAAATTACTATTATAGCATAACGTGGGTAGGAAATTGCATATTACTCTTAGGTCTTAGGTATTCCAACTGAAAACTGTACTACATCGAACCGTAACATGTATACATACAACCTTCAGCAATGTCAATGAAAATGGCAAATGGGGTTCTTCCCGTCTGTTTCATACAGCTTGTTTTGTTTTATAACAAATCTCCTAAAATTATTATACACATGAGACAAGAAGTGGAAATGGCCAATTTGCAATTTATATTTAAAGGTAAATAGTAAATAGAATATTATGCCATTAAATTGACATTTCTGTGCTAAAGTTTTGTTCGCTTTATGTGCATTTGCTTGATTGACTAAAGTAAGTGTATTAGTAAGATTAAATGCATTAATTTAGTTTATCATATACACTGTGATATAACTCAATGTTTTTATGTCCAACCTCGATGATGTTATTTGGAATACGAAACTTCTTTTGAAGTTTCTTTTGAATTTGACTTTTAGTAAACCGAAGATTTAGAAACTAACACCTACACGAGTGCTACTACTTTCTTCATGCTGCACGATTCAGAGAATTCAAGATTGACATTACATAATTTCCTACATAACTGAACTAATTTTTTAATGGATTTTAATGAATAATATGCGTAAATATACTCTTTAGACAATTTAAATTTAGTTATATTTATTCACTAACTGTAAGTGAAACTCTATTCATCGTTCTTTACCACATGTAAATCTAGATTTAATTCGTACACACAAAAAGCATTTAGTGAAATAAAAATTTGAGTAAATTGCGCATCTGAAATACAAAAATTTTGTGATTTGATGAAAATATAGATCAAAACGTGATATATATCTTCAGACATCTTCATCTGAAACGTCACTACTATGCTCTTGAGAATCGGTTGTGGATTTACAATCTTCGTCTGACTCTGTTTCATCAGCCGGCTCACGGTCGGCTAAATCGTCATGGTATTCACTGGAATCTGTAGAATCCACTATTTTAATGGAAGTCGGTTTTGTAACGGAAGATACGTTTGAAAAATTGACATCTTCTGAACTACCATAATACTGGTTGTGCTCAGAAATGTAAGTCTCGTCATTTTCAGCATCGCTGTCATCGTCAGGTCTAGGTCTTTTTTTGCTAAAATACTTTGTGCACTCTTTAAACTCAGTAGCAAGTTGTTCCACTTTCGCTGCGAAAACATCAGAATTATATTCATCCATAATGGACTGGGAGTGAGGATACAAATTATTCAGTTCCCTAAGAGGAAAAAGAAAGGAAGAATTACAAAATGTTTCATACTATTTGATTGTCATCTAAATGGTGTTAAAGAAGTAATAGACTTACCACAAAAAGTCAGGAACCTCGAGACTCTCTATTTCTTCTTCACTAAGTGGGGGATTCGTTTTAGACCGAGCCTGCAACGCTTCCCAAAGCCGAACTGAATGATCCGAAAATATTTGATACACGTGCTGAAAAAATAAAATGTTTCCACATATTACACACATTCCTTACAAAGATTTAAGTGAAGCATTGAAAAACTTGATGGATGGATAAAGTACATAAATCTGTAAATTCACGATCTTCCTTAATTCATTCGTATTCGAAAGCGAAGTAGCCAAGGAATTTTGTGATACTAGTGACAGTATGTTAAATAAATTGATAATTTAGTAAAATACTGCAAAATGGTCACTCCTTTAGGAATCAACTAACAAGAGTTGATGTAATGTTTGATTTGAATATTTAAAGTTGACAACATATCGTTATTAACATTTCTTTATCTTCTTAACTAAAATTAACTTAGACATTTAAAAGATAATTGATGTCAATACTTTTTAAATGTTAACTATGTAAAATGCAGAGAATACCTATGACAAACTTGTAAGATACATAGTGTAGTAATGAGTGTAGTAAATATTATGCACTTTTTTAGTAAAGAACAAGTTGAAATTCTGTTTAAATATATTTCGTACATACATATATCAATCAGGATACCGTTGCATCCTGATCCACCACAACCACAATATAACTGTACAAATGCTTCATAATTCTTGTATCACCATCTACTCTACTGCAGCTTCAATTTTAACGTCATGATTACATAAGTACATCCCACACACCTAATCTAACAGCTAATTTACTATAAAATTAATGAAAACGAGTTTATAATAACAGAACAAAATAAAACGTTATCCTCTTCAGGGTATCTAAGCTAACTTTTTGTTAGATACCCTGATCCTCTTAATCTATAATCGGTTCAATCACTAACCACTGTTATTTAAAAGCTAAATTCTGATAGAATGTACTACCGTCTTAATTTACACCTGTTTGATATTTACGCTTACCAAATTGCGCTGTTTGTCCAATAGGCTGGTTTCATAAAAACTAGTATGCTTTTCAGTAATATCCCACAACTTTTTCTTAATTTCGACAATGCGGTCCATTAAATCGGGAAGATCGACACTTAAAACGTCAGCTGTTTCCGATTCCATTGTGATACATGATACGCATTTTTCAATCTGGGCATCCAGCGGTTTGCCTTTGTTGAGATAAGCATTTTTCTAAAAAATACAAGACATAATTAATGAAAGAATACATAATTATATATTTGAATTAAATAGTATTAAATGGGAAATTAATATTTAGTATAACTTTATACATAATATAGGAACTATTGGTCGATTTTCATGCAATTGAAGTCAGTGACGATACAATTTATTAATTCATATACATAGAATAGATATATATACTAGAATAGTTGTAAAGTAAACAAATGTGTATAAATGTATAAACCCATAGACATCATGTAGAAAGACACAATTTGAATAAAAACTTAAATAATACAAGAGAAGCCATTCTACTCAAATTCGACTGAGAGAAATATATTACTATTACTACCTACAACTACAACCTATACTTACTTAAGTAAATGACCTTGGATAATCAAGTGTCATTCTAAGTTTACAGTGTTCACATACTTAGAGCCTAGAGGTATGTATATGACCTATATGACGTTGGTATGAAAATGGTATGATTGATTTCACATACCTATCCATTCGCCATTCATATTCAAACTGGTATGTGATTTTGATTTCTGTGTAAGAAAAGGGAATTTTGCATCCCACAAAAGTGCCAAAAAGAAGGATAATGTTTTCCTGTTATTTGGAAGGACCATGAAATCAGATCAATCGAGGATGATAAC
>JAQFYB010002850.1:0-22179 GCA_034694085.1 Pogonognathellus longicornis | reverse complement strand
GATTTAATGCATAGGCGAGTGTGGGAGTTTGAGTAGGGCTAATGCACGTATCGTTACTTATTGAAGACCCTGTATAATATCGTATATGCAACCTCCAAAACATGAATGGGCCAATATAAGACCGTTATTAAATTTTTGTATTTAAAAGCTGTGATTCTACAAGTAAAATACTGTAAAACTGGATTAGAAACAGAGGGTGTGGAGAATAAATTGCTTTTCGCTCTTTGAATATAAGTTTCCCAAAATAAGCGGCGCCAACTTCCAGTCGAGGTTTTACGTTTAATCTGTATATAGTTAATCGTTATTTAATTAATAATTAATATACCATGATACTTTTAGAAAACACTTTTATTGGTAAATTCGTTCTAATACTTCTCAGGTTCAGTGTCAATACATTTTATCGTTAGTAGCAAACACGTAACAATCTGAATGCTTCTAAAATTGCATTCTTTACGGCATATTTATACATCAACATTATTTCTCATTGCCATCAATCATTATTATTGTATTGAATCAAAAGAGCTCATGCATACAGTGGTTAAGCAATGAAGCTAAAATTCAAAACAAATTATTTAATAGCAATAAAACTAAACTAAAAATGTATGCGCCATTATCGTTATTTTTATTTTTACATTTAGTAGTAGTTTACATTGAATTGATAATTAATTTGTGTGGAACATTGTAACATAATTTTCCAACAAATTCTCATACTTAAAGCAAAGAGGAGTTCTGAAAGCAACAAGCATTGTGAGAAAATGTGAATCCGACATGTCCTTGAATGCAGCCAAATAAAAACTCTTTGATTTGAGAATAAAATATTTGCTAATATTTTATTCTAACTAAACGTTTAATTATTTGCACAATAAATCTTGAAGGGAATAATTTATATCGTGCAATACGTATTTGCCAGGTTTGAATAAATATTATAGATAAGTTATGTACTAGAGGTGCGACCGAATCCAACATGCTCAATGTTCCTTTCGGATCGAATTGTCCGGTACGGTACTCAAAATCGAATAATAATTTTTAGAAACTCCCAAACCGTTAAGTCAAAACGTTTTGATGAGGCCTTCGATGATTAAAAATCACTGCAAGGAATTTAAATGTGTGTAAATTATTCGTAGAATCGTAATTTGCCGGATACAAATCGAAATATAAAATAACCGATTTAGCGATAGCAAGTTATTTTACAATAAAAGCGTAAAAGTCAGTTTTTTGTTGTTAAGCTCAAATTTGATGCATTTGCATATTAATATGTTGACCCAAACTGACATCACCTTTTCGCGCTAAGCGCAATAATAAATACATTTGTACCTTATATTAATAGTATGTTGCCCGCAATGAATCAATTTCGGTTTAATTGTTATAATAATGCCCGTATTGTCTACCACTCATTATTAATTTCCTAGCAGGCTAGATTGCTCATGTGTGAATTTATTCACATTCTTGTTGATGTCAACTAGTTAGTACTAATACTTACTCAATAGAATAAATCTTTAAATGTAAATTAGATTGTCATTTTATGTAATGTTGCAAAATTATTGAGTTTTTTTGAAGGAATTGTGCGACTGAGAATAAAACCAAAGTGACGTCATGCGTAGGATACGCAATATTGAAATCACAACTATACAAAGCGCTCAATGATAAAAGCATGTAATATTTAAATTAGTAAGCTCGAAAATAAAAAGGTTATCGTATTATTTCGAATTCCTTAATCCTTAAATACAGTGTGTTTTGAAGGACATAATGTTTCCGCAATCTGTAAGTCTTTTGTAATAAATGACATAGGTAATGATTTAGTTGTAATACTCTTTCCCACTCTTTGTTTCTAAACTTTTGACACTATGTATATATTTGTCGATGTGATTAATTTCGATGCCTTTTTCTTTGCCAATGTGGTATGTTTTTGATGTTTTCCAAGGAACAGGAATAAAACTGACTGGTTTGAATACAGATAACAAGACGGGAAGAAGCACCAGGGCATGGGCCATAGCGAAAACAATTATAAGAAAACAAATTTTACAGTCAGACTGGAAAATGTAAGAAGGAATGGTGAGCAAAGGGCCCATAGCCAAAATTGTTGAAACTGCTCCTTGAAAAACAGGCTTTCCCAATGCAAATAAACAATCGCGAATTTTGTCTTCTGGATTGTTTGCAGTACTTGCAACATAGGCGTAGGAAACATGGGCAGAAAAATCCACGGAAAAACCCACACACATGACAATGCAAACGACTGAAACAATGTCTAAATTTATTCCCCATAGAGCCATGAACCCCACAACACCAAATTGTATTGAAAGAATGGAGAAAAAGACGCATAAGCAACAGATAAAGTTTGGGATTAAAAGTGCTGTCACTATCATGACGATTAAAATTGCAATTAGAAGCAATTTGTACGTTACTTCTCGGATTATTAGAAATTGATCCACAAAAAGGAACCAGGGATTGTAAACTTTGACATCTAATCCTTCAGACTGAAAGTCTTGACACATTTGTCTCAATCTAATTAAAGCCTCTTTCCCGATGTCTATAGAGAGGACGTTTTTCGATTGAAGAATAAATCTGGAGGCAATAATTTTGGTGTGGTCTTCATTAAATACTACATCCGTACTCAGGGGCGAGGTTTCCTTCAAGTATTCTTCTCGGAGAGTCTTGATAAAGGAAGATTCGTTAGAAATATTGTAATCCACTAAATCTTTATAACGCTCCACAAAACTCGTGAAAGAATTCAACCAATTTTCATTAAATTCGTCTGATATATTTGGATCGTCGATAATTGTGTCCAAAAGTCTGTTAACTTTTATTCGATTGGATTCGACAGAATAATCTAATGGGTTGGCAATTATCACCTGTAAAAAAGAAATATATTTTATATTGTTTTCAAGCAATATCATTACTTTCTATGAATATCCTTCTATAGAAAGTTGTGGAGTAACATTAAATGTAACATGTTAAAGGTCTATCACAAATCAATGTAGACATTGTGCTGGAATGTCGTTAAAATTAGATCGTTAAGAGCAGGGGCCTATCCAGGTCACACATTTGGAGGGGGCTTGAACAAACATTTGTTGTATACGTCAAATTTTCAAGCGCAGCGCGAAAAAATTTTGCCCAAATTTAGATCAAAATGAATGGAAATTGCAATAAAATCGCGCGTAGCGCGAAAATTTTGGAGATTTTTAGCATTTCTATGGCAAAAATAACCTCTTTTTTGGGGTTTTTCGAAAAACCTAATTTTATCTAGTGTAAAGTCCAAACATTTGGAGGGGGCTTCAGCCCCCTAAGCCCCCCTAAATACTCCACTGGTTAAGAGAAACTGACTAATTGGTCAATGATTAGTTATTTTAAATTGTTAGCAACTAGGATTGTCTATAACGATTTAAATTTTAACGATGTTACGAGTATTACCCAGCCCTGCATTAATACTAATTAATAGTATTAGTACTTATTAATAATTAGTAATAATTAGTAATAATTAATACTATTAATTAATTCTAATACCATGTAATTATAAAGGGATGTGGTAGATTTTTCCGAGTTTGGAAAAGGATTTGTTCTTTATTTTGAATCATAGCAAGGCAGAGCAAAAATAATGCAGCGTATGATTTTGTTCACTGCGCCCTGGCTTCAAAAGATCGAATTTTTAAATAGCTATCTGCTATGAAAAGTTAAATATTTTGAGAAATGCTCGAAACATCTACATGATAAGGTAATTACTATAGTTACTTTGACTAATACTTCTATTATTTCTGAATATTTTCAGTTACCTGCACTCTGTATGAATATACATTGAAGTATTTATCATTGATGTTAAAAAATTCAGCCATGTACGAATCGTAGCGAGCTAGACGTTGCATCTCAAGACCTTCTTGAATTTGCGTCATACCATATGTAGCAACACATAAATAGGCAACGAAAGTTAGCATAACAATAGATTGAACCCATTTTTTACACAAGAGAGGTGCCAACACATCACGGAAAAAAAGAGAAGTCGTATCCACATATAGATTTTCCTGATTTCCCTGGTCAGATGGATCCACTCCTCCAATAAATAGGAAACGCTTCAACCCAGATAGATCCCCTGAATTTAACAACAAAATATATAAGTATAAAAAGGTATATTCTCAATATATTCATTTACAAAAGTTTACAGCAATAAATTACTCATCATTAAAGGTCGGAAAAATAGTTTTTAAAAACCCAAATATGTAGGTACTTAATATGTTTGAAAAAAGGTGAAAAATATATTTTTATTTTTTTAATACCCATATAAGACCTATATTGAGTATATGAAATATGTTTTTTTTATTACTTTGTATGTATTTTCACTTATTTTGACGCTTTATGGGACTTACCAAATTGACATAAAATGTTATATTATACATAAAATGAAAGTCCAAAGGAAATAATAATTCCAAAGAAATTAGATTGTTTCAGTGTTCAAATAGCTCTTAATATTCAACAATAATTGCAGTCAAACACAACCTAAACTAAGTAATTTAATTCAAAAGTTTAAGCTATTCAATTCGAATAATTCAATATGTAATATAATTCAGAAATACATTGTTAAATGTAAAGTTAAATTCTACCTCTCATTTAATTGAAGATAATCTAAAAGAAATTGTAGTTACATGTAAAACTGTGTATTCACAATTTAACACACGTTGATATTCTCAATATGAGATTTCCGACCACATATTTGTCTCCAAGCTAATATTTACACATAGCTGATGCAAATAGTGCTATTTGATCGGACCAAATTTAATTGCTCTTTATATCTACAAGTATTAACTAAATTAACAAAAATAGAATTATATCCAAACTTTGTGAAAAATACCAAGTGAAGGGGATTTTTTTCACCGAAATTACCATTTAATTGAGTGTATAACCAAAGTGTTGTTCATTATGAAACGTTATCGCTGCGGTTTAAACCAGCAGCCCCGTAGCATATCCAAAACAAGATTTCGGCGAGGGCAAAGTACCAATGACCAAGTGCGATCAAGGCTCGTGGTATTTTTTTTAATATTCTAAATATTTGAGTTTTTTGCTTGTCAATTCATCTACTTTCTTTCAAAAATATTTGGATAGATACTAATTATTGCATTGACAGTAATACAAATAATTCTTACCCGATTTAGATCTTGGGATGGCTTTCATCCAAAAGAAGATTGAGTGTCTGTTTTCAGCTTCATAGTAGCCACTAATCGCCATGCATGCCCCAAAAAAGAATATTTGCCAAATGAAAATACACAGAACTCCGGTGCCAGCGTACATAGAAAATATTTGGATACAAGGGATGGGTGTAAAAATTCCGACGTAGAATGAGAACATGTCCGTTAGACTCGTAATAGTCACCGAAACGACAGCTTCAGAATAGCAATCCGCCATCCGCTTGGGGACTGGATCATGTGGAGATGTTGTACGCCAAACCGACAGCATCACAAAAGTGTCGTCTATGCCAATCGCTATCATAATTAAATATTAATTTTTTTAAATCGATTTCCCGACAGTACTCCGAGCAGATTTTAATGTACAGTGTGTTTCGTAAGTAACACTAAGTTTTAAAAAATTAATATCTCCCGAACCAGACTGAATATATGTACACATATATTTTGTGAAGATTATTTCAGCACAAATGACTATAAAGCCTTCATTAAAGCTTGTTAAGCAAAATAATATGTGGAATATTTACCCAGCATTAGAAATGGAACACCCATAGCAAGTCCAATGAGTGGTATTTCGAAATAACACAAGATCCCAACGCTTGCTAGCATTCCGAGTACACCAGATATGCAACCCATGATACCCAGCATTGGTTTTGATTTCACCCAATCCGTATAAGAGGTTGTTGAGAAAAGTATGTAAATCACGACAACAATGAGAGCCCCAATGAAAGGAATTGTCGATGATATGATATTGTTGTCTATTTCATTAGGAATACTGTGCAGGGCGAACTTGTAAACTTTTAATTGACTCGATGATTGGTCCCACTTGCTTGCTAACTTAAAAACGGACTCCTCCCATTTTAACCCCCTGTGTGAAAATATTAAACATTCAGCACTGTAACTTTAAAGTAAATTTTAGTAAACTTTAAATATATTTCTAATGACGTAGAATACTTTGATACATTTAGTGTTTATTCTACTATGAACCATTTTACATTTATTCATACTAAACTTTTATACGCAAATAATATTAATATAAAATATTTGCAGCATTTGACTTTTCAAATTTCAATATTATGTTGTTTCTTGACAATTCGATAATTCGATATAGTAAATTGTCTTTTAAAATATTCATTCATTTGTTTGGTAAGCGGTTCAAAACTGACCTTTCATTATCGTTTGTATCATCATCGGCTAAAAAGTAATTCAGCATCATAGTTGTCGCAGAGTGTAAAGAATTTCCGTCAGTGGATAAGTTGACTCCACCTAAATATTGTGCAAGAGGGTAGGTTTTGTAGGTTTTCAAATGAAACAATACTGGGTAACTTATGCGAGTTTTTCCTTTTTCAAACTCCGGCAACACATCATCTCCAATTTCTAAAAATTCGTTCAAGTAGCAATCATCAAACCACTTAACACAAATGTCATTGTAGTTATAATCAGCATTGCCCCATTCAATGCTAACATTGCGAATTTGACGGTCCAAATCTTGAATATCTCTCCAAACTTTAGTTTGCAGTAAGTTTTCTTCATGTTTCTCCTGTATTATAACTCTAAGAAATAAACCAAATACAAATACATTAAAGTAGAAGACACAGCTTGACCGTGCCAGCCACCATCCTTAATGAGCCCCAGTAAGGGTAAATTATACAGCTTAAATTCATCGTACAAATATGAGAACAGTTCTTATCATAATTTTTATATTACAGCTGGGCTGTAGATTCTTGGGAACTAATTCTAAAATCAAGGATGTCGGCAACTTTTATACATGGTGACTAATTAATTTAGGAAACTGTCCCATTTTTCTCCCCCATGGAGAAGGTGGTATACGATATGAGTATATACAATTTAAGGTTAGGATCTTTCGAAATAAATAAAGTAATATTATGTTTATATTTCGGATATATTATGACGATTTTTTTAAAAAACGAGTTTTACGACGATGATTCTACAGGAAATAATTATTGCTTGCTATATCTTTTAATATGTTCATCATTTTCACATTCAAGCAAAGGTATGCAGGTTAAAATTAGTTTTCTCAAACATATCATATATCTAGGAGAGTATACAGGTTACACATCTGAGGGACTAAAGCAATAACTTGGTAAAAAATATCACACTTTCGTCGCATGTAAAAAAGTTGAGCAAATTTCGATCAAAAATCTATTCAAGAATAAAATGCATCAAATTCACACATAGCCGACTAAAATCTAGCAATTTAGAGCCAAAAACTACATACAGTGTATTTAATTTGCTCGTAGCCCGAAAAATTTGACACTTTTGTGTCAAAATTAACATAAAATACATCAAATTCGCGCGTAGCGCAAATTTTTTTACGATTTTGTGTACTTTTAGGGCAAAGTATCCTCATTTTTAGCGGATACCTCATTAGTGTAGAGTACAAAAATCTGGGGGGAGGGCTTCACTCCCCTAAGCCTCCCTTAAATGGGCCACTTCATATACCACCTTCCGAATTAGAGAGAAAAATTTAATAGCTTCCTTTAATTAATTAGCCACTCTGTACATTTATAGAGCTTAAACTTTTAAAAACTTAGCCAACGACCCACTAAACCTTCCTCCACTTAATCCAATACTAACATTTATTAGTCCCTTTCCTGAAACTTGGAAATTTTATCCCTTCCACCCCCCCCCCCCCAACTTAGAATTTCAGCACAAGGACATATACATACACCCAAGAAAACTCGGAAAATACACTTTTTTTAAAATAACTTTTTACAGATTTGGTTTCCTCTTACTAATTATAGCTTCCTATCGCTTCCTATTCCTACATAGTTAACTATATAGGATAAAATTAGTTAGGAATCGAATGATTTGTGCGTTGTACTAATGTAAATGTAAAACACATTGTAAGGAAATAATATAATATTCAGTTTCATGTATTTTAATATTCCCATGTCCATGTATACAAAGTTGCAATACACCTGTGTACATACACTGAAAAATATAAATTTTAGGTACCTACTTTTTACTTTACTTAACTGCACCTACGTTGATCACAGTGGCACCTAATCAACTTCCATACAATAATGGTGTAATACAAGAGCGAAAAAGCTTGTTTTTCGTTCTTATCTATACTCTCTGAGCAACTTATGCATCGCATAGGGATTCCCATTCCAATGCTACATACGCTAAAATCATAGAGACGACGAATATAGATGTATATTAGATTCTAAGACTTTGAGGGAGGAATAGTCGAAGGGATCAACTTTATTTAGTCAAGTCAAAATATTTATAGCTACTTATCTTAAACACATTTAAGGTGACCTTGTTGAAGAACTCTCACATAAAATCAAACCTTGAATTGCATGTTAAAATAGCAGGGAAAAACGACGAAATTTTGAGAGATGAGAACTCAATTTTGAAAAAACCTACAGACTTGCGAAACACATCATTCGAAAGCCAATGCTTTTCTCTAGGGCACTTGGAAGCATTTTTCATAATATATTGACGTGAAATGGGTAATAATTGTACTCAAAACACGATTTACATGTATTTCCTTACTCAAAATTTGTTTTTTCAAAAAACGATTGAGATTACTAGAAATTTAAAAATAAATGAAACTCCCTCAAGTGCCCTAGAGGAAAACCTGGAGTTTCCGAATATACCTATCAAGGCCACCTAAGTAGGATGATAAAAATACTTTAAATGACAATTTGAACACTTTAGAATTTGTGCGCACAATTACAATACTAAATTAAAATAGACACAGCTTCCCATTATTTTTAGCATGGCGAGCGTGGTCGGAAAATAATCGACAATCAGCCACGTAGCTATGATTTATCTTTGGGAGAGCACAATGATGCAGATCTCACTGTACATGTACCAATGATAGTACGATTGACATCTTTTAGTTATATACTCATCTAAATCGTATAATTGAGTATATCAAACTCAAGTCAAAATCGCTAATAATATTATTATCTAGTTTATCTTAGGAAATCCTGGAAGAGGCACGTGCCCCCAGTGCCTCCCCCTCGATACGTCCTTGGTAATAATATTTCATTCCAGTGGACGAATTAGAAGAAAACTTTGGCTATATTATATATTATATTTAAATTTATTGTAGGTGTATCTTATGACTATGACTGACTTTTAACAAGAACACGTAAAATTAATGCAATTAATGTAATTAACTCAATAAAATTCAGTTTACACTATACAATGCAATAAACACTTACTTAATATATAGAATGAAGTAATTTAAATTAATTATCGTATACCGGGAGCCACTGACAATAGTTCTTCGTTTCTCCCCCCCCCCCGAAATTTCAAAAGTACTGTTTTGCCCTAAAAGCGAAAAATCGTTACGTGCTCGCGTATGATATATTTTACGTTAAATTAGGTTCAAATTAGCTTAATTTTTTATCGCTACGCGAACGATCTTTCATTTATATTTAATATTAGAGTTTGTTCTCCCCGAAATCGAAAGATTATAAAATGGCATTGATTGAATCATATTACATAAAAATTAAAATACAAAACCTATAATACTAGTTTAGGCTTGTACTTTTGAGATACCATTTTCAATAATTTCTTTTGCATATTTTTAAAATAAATAAAAATTGTTTTACCTTACGAATCGCCCGAGTCTAGTAAATCGAGAAATATCAAAACGTTGACTGGCATTAAATGGAAAGAACTCTTCAATGGTTGCTCTGTCTTGCTTACTTTGTCCATTGGTTACGGTGAACAAATAGTCTACATCATTAACATACTTATAACGAGAAATGCCGAGACTCAAACTAAACGATAGAACAGCGAAAGTGAATAAAAATGATTTGGGGTACACTGCGATGAATCCTCCCAAGTGATATGCTGCGCGACTTAATTTTTCATTAAAGTATCCCATATTAAATAAAAAGTTTTTAAATGTCTACCTAAAATTATACAAAGAAGAACGTGGAATTTTTATTTAATATTAGTAGGGAAAATTTAACTGCACTCTTCAAAATAGTTCAACACCAAATTTTAAAATGCACAGCACCAATAAATAACTCAACTAAAATATAGACTAATCCTTGTAAGCTATTCCTTTGTTTCTGACATGCAACCTCTCCAGATCCTGTAGTTAAACAAGACAACTAATGAAATAGGTTTTTACGTATATATAACGCGCATAACATATAATACATATTATTATGTTGTTGTAGTCCAATTGAATTTTCACACTGCTTATGCTATCTATAAAATATTTATGCATCTATGCGAGGAAATCTATGAGAGGAAATCAGAGTAAATGTGTCTGAGTTAATTGCTACTACTCCAATTTTACATACAAAGGTTGGAAAACACCACAATACTTGTGCATGACTGCAAATATGCATTTATTTTCATGTTTGTGAAGGTTTTCATTATTGGAGAATGTTTTTTGTCCAGATAATTGTTCCCAAGGAACTTGTTTTCCTGTCTTTCCACATGTAAGTGAAGTAAGTGCATTAGTAAACAAAAGGTAACATCACATTTGATACACGCTTAGAGGTTATATTGCGTGTATTTGTAGTTTATTGCTGAGTGAGTATTTAAAATGAGAATACCTGCATATTAACGAAATGACGGACGAGAACATCCAATATTACAACCCCGATTCCACAGATAATATATATACGTAGCTCTGATAATTACTGTAGTAAAATTATGCATGGTGGCCGCTCTCATGAACATGATGTATGTAAAGACTAGGTGCTGGAGTGTTGGTTAAAAGTAAGTGAAGTATTAAATACAAATAGTTCAAGTAGGAAATGGAATATTTGTTTGGGTGTAGATATATTATAATTATACTCTAGTGTCCGGCTTTCAATACGTCATTCATAAGATTTATACATTAAAAAAATACATACACATACATACAAACAAAATATATAAATTGAAAATTAAATGGCACAATGTGATTATTGCTTACACGAAATTACTTTTGCTCCAATTAAGCGCTTTGACGAAGAATGGAAATCAGACTTTAATTTGATATAAGGAGCATTGAGCAAATACCCATTTATTGTGTAACTTCAAAATTAATTAATTATTATGTCAAAACGCTTCAATCAATGTTCATATAATTACTCATATAAATATTGGTTTACTTTGTAGAATACCCTGTATCTTTCTTAAGGCAGGGCATGGTTTTAATTATTTAACATTTAAGGTGGCTCTGCCTCTGCCCCTTAAGGTGGCTTCCAAAAATTTCAACCTTTTCAACATAATCTTAAAATTACTTTTTGTAATGAAGCCTGTACTGGAAAACTCCTTGGAAATTGCATTATAAGTTGCTAGCACTTATAAAAACTTGTATTAAGTAAACAGTTATGAACAAGACAAACTCATAAACTTGACAATGAATGCTCTCATCTCATAATGTTGTATTTGTATTGAATCTTGCTTGTGATCCAAAATGCCTATGTAAATTTGCAAATTGTGTAAAATAGTTAATAAAATGGCGTTAATCATTTCTTTCATTTTATTATTTATTGGTGGGAGTACACCAATGTTGACAAACGGAGGTTGGAGTCCAAAAAAGCCGATTTTTTGTTGATGAAATATGTATACGCTCCCTTATTGCGGTCCATGTACACTAATACTATTTCTATAACTTTTATTAAAGATGATCGATACAGATCTTGCAGTGTTGCAGTATTGCATGCAGATTATGGCATTGAATGCATGATTTTAATACTTTTTTCTGTGCTTTTTTGTTATTTTCCTACATGATTCTTTCAAATAATCTGTTGATTTGCAAAGGCAAGACAAGGTTTGCTGCATTTAATACAAATATAATCTTTGCCAAACAGGTCAAAATGTTCTTGAAATAAAGTGCAAGTGCTGCAATATTTCCTTGATATTACTATTATAGTAGTTTTCTTGAACTACATATGACTATGGTTTACGTAATAAGATGCTTATAAATATTTTATTCATTGAAATGAAAAAGATTATTTTATGCTTTCCTGTGAGTTTTTTGTGTGGGAACAATTTTCATACTCGAGCGATAATATGTAATTTGGTATAGGAACAAATTACGCTCTAAATTTATTTGACGTCTGCAATGAATTTTTTTGTTCAAAACAAGTTCTTAATAGTTTCAAAACGGAATTACTTTGTGAAAAATATTGAGATAATTATTTCAATTAATTCTCAGACATTCGTAAAAGGTGCAAAAGAGTTAGTGAAAATAATAGCATAAAATAAAAACTCTATGAGAATAAAATATTTGCCGGAGGAATCAGTAGATCGGACAATTGATTTAGTTATTTCCTCAGCTTAAATGATGGTTGTTCAAGAAAAAAGTGTAGTTCAATGTAATAAATATATATTTATCATTCAGATTTACAATACACATAGTATGTACAAACCATTAAAATTAATGAGTTTTCAGAAAATTTTCACAAACAAATTTTTAAGCAATAAACAACCTCATTATTGCTTATTCCTACAACAGCAACTGTTATTGCACTCAGAAAATGAAGATAATAGTAATATTTACGGATAACTAAAGAAGTCAGATATTTCACTTTAATAGTTAACTTAAAATGCATTTACTAATATACCTCAACCTTCTATGTTATCTATCTTTTCTATGTCTTCAACTTTTCAACTAGATATATATAATTAATATAATTATTACCTGTAGCCAGGATTTGGTTTCGGGAGGGGGTAAACTCAAAGCATGTGCGAAAAATTTCGCCACTGATGCTCCCCTCTAATCCCGTTTGTAAAACGGGCCTTTTTTCTAGTTGTTTATATTAAGAATAAAATGTTACACTTTTTAATAAATGTTTTAATTTTTCAATGAATGTTTCAGTTTTTCAATAAATGTTTTAATTTTTCAATAAATTTTTCAATTTTTCAATAAATTTTTCAATTTTTCAATAAATGTTTCAATTTTTCAATAAATGTTTCAATTTTTCATTAAATGTTTCAATTTTTCAATAAATGTTTCAATTTTTCATTAAATGTTTCAATTTTTCATTAAATGTTTCAATTTTTCATTAAATGTTTCAATTTTTCAATGAATTTTTCAATTGTGCCAATTGAGTAATTCTTTGTACTTGAGTAATATTGGGTAACCAATGGGGCCCAGGGGCACAATTGGTTACCCAATAATTACTCAAGTAATACATACATTCAAAATTTTACAGTTGAAAATATATACAAAATAATGGTGCGAACAACATAATAATCAAACTACGTTAACTAATGCATTTTTTAGTTAAATAATTTGATGCTTGCAGTGTTTGTATGTAATATAAATATTCTCTACGTGTAGCATTTGTGAACTCAAATCTTCAATTCTGCATCTCATGTATACCGTTTATACGACACTTTATATAAAACGTATACCTCTTCCAGGGCTCCAGCTTTTGACCTTCAATTTTATTTCTGGTAAAATTACTATTTGCCCCACCTTTAATGTAAGTCTACTTGTGTTGAAATTAACCTAATACTGTCGTTTAGAGTTCATTTTCTACTATATCCCAAATTTTTTCCGCTTTGAAAAAATATATTTTGACCATTTTTTGTACATATTTGGGAGCATATTTTGCGTTTCAAAAAAATATTTTTCCGATCTTTGCTGATAATATACCTACACTTATTGTCAATCACAGACGATTGTATTTCAACTTAAAAAATTGAACTGCAAGTTACTACATACTACATAAGAAATGGAAGAAAGTTTAATTGTATACTTGAATAAAATTGTCATGTACCTATACAGTTTGCATATAATTTAGTTTCAGATATAATTTTATATTTTTATAGTTGTGTAATATCAGTCACTATTAACTATAATTGTTCCAATTAAACCTGAAAGTTATAATAATGTTTTGGCAAATAAGAACAACAAACACTTACAATGCAAAATTGGACGTATAAGTCAATAATAATAAAAGAGTATGGAAAATTAAATTATGCTATACGATTGTGCTTGCAAAAAATGTGCTGTACAATATTAAAGTGATTTAGATATTTACGTGAAATAAATTTAGATTTGTTGGTTAGCAATAATGATCAAATTTAATTAAGCTTAATGCACTTAGTACCTACCTAATAACTGCAGAGAAGTAATAATAATTATGCTGCTGTGCAATAAATGTAATAGTAATAAGTCATACAAGTCAAAGTAGTTTGAATATTTTATTTCGTTTACTAGCTCTATGATCGACAACTATTAATTTTTACCACATAATAATGATGGCCAATGCAGTTATAGAGTGCATTGAACAGACATCAAACAAGCCATCAGAGTCAATTACACTGTTTGATGCGTTACAACAAGTATAATTATTTACTTCGAGTGTTTATTTCATCATGCATATTATTCCACTATCACTTAAAGTCAGTGGCGCATTTAGGGGGCTTAGGCGGCTGAAGCCCCCGCCCTCCAAATTTTTGGACTTCACACTAGATAAAATCAGGTTTCTCCCAAAATCCAAAAAAAGAGGTTATTTTTGCCGTAAAAATGCAAAAATCTCAAAAAACTTTACGCTTCGCGTGGTTTTGTTGATTTCCATTGATTTTGACTTAATTTGTCCAAATTTTGGCAAAATGTGCTAAATTTTTTCTCGCTGTGTGCGAAAAATTGACGTATATCACAAAGGTTAGCCCAAGCCCTCCCCCAATTTGTGACCTGGATACGCTTCTGCTGGAAGTGTTATTCAAGTTCTACCTATATGATACAATTAATTAACAATACAATTGAAGTACCGCATCACCTTGTTTGGCGTTATGGTAAAGCATATACATGTCAAAATTAATGTTTTATGTGTGTACACCTGCAGAGATACACTATATCGACATTTTAAAGTTCAATTTTCTGAAACATAACTCAAACTTATGAAATTTCTACTTGAAAATGACCATTCCTTAAAATGTCAATTTAAAGCAGGTATTATAAGTAAATAAGCAATGATGAAATATCCAAATTTTTATTGTCATCGGCAATGCTATTTTTAGTAAAAGAGTGAGAAAAATTGGATAGTATATAAATCCCATGCAAATTTATTTTAAGTCACATTCATTTCAACTAAGTTCTAATAACAATAATTGCTTTATACATTGCACAATATAAAAATCGTTGAACATTATTCATAAGTAAAATTAATAAACAATCCGTCAGTTTTACTTTTTTCGAAAAACGATTTTAAAAAATGATACTTTTTGCATTTTTTTGTATCGTTGTTTTGCTGTTTCTCCTGATTTCGGGTTTAATAGTCTATGCACGATGGAATTATGGAGTTTTGGAAAAGTCGGGAGTTCCGGTTATGAAACCCCACTTTTTTCTCGGCAGCGTTCCAAATTTACATACAGAGATTCAAACCGAAAGAGATATTCAAAGATTTCAGCAATATGGGCCCATTTGGGGGGTATGGATAAATAATAAATATCTACTGACAACATACATCATGCAGTTGAATTAAAATTTAATTTATTATAATTTAATTTGATTATTTTTTTCAGTTGTATGAAGGTCGGACGCCTACAATTTATGTGTGTGACCCAGAGTTGATTCGTTTAATATTCGTGAAGGACTTGGAACATTTTTACGATAGAAGAGTAGCTCATTTCGACGATCCTCGAATTGATGAAATTCTTGATTATCTACCAGGTACATTAAATTAAAAACGAGGAAAACATTTTTTGCATATAAGGTGTTATAATTTTTAAATCCCATTTTAATCGTGTTACCTTTAAACTAACAGGGGACAAATGGAAAAAGATGAGAAAATTGCAAACCGTCTTATTTTCCACCGGAAAAATAAAACAATATAATGGACAATTAGCCCAAGCTGCCTATGACTATGTAGACAAACTTAAACAAAAATGTGAATCGGGAAAAGTTAAAATCGACACTCGACAGTAAGTGATCATTTTTTAATACCTTTTATTCTCATATAATCTGAATACGAACATATTAATTATTATATACTAATCAATTTTTAAATATTTTAGTTCTTTAGATATTCTGAGTCTTGATGGCATAGCTAGAGTTAGTTTCGGCGTTAAACTGGACAATGTGGACGACCCAAGGAATGCTTTTTTCAAAGCTTTAAAAAAATTATTGGGAGAAGGGCAGGAATTCAATTGGTTATATTCTCTTTCAAGTAAGTCTAAAATAAATTAGCAAAAAATTCAAAAAAAGTGATTCTATAATTCTTATATTTTAATATTCAATTTATTTTCAAATTTTTCAGTGGTGCTCCCATTTCTTACAAAAATTGCACCTAGTTTCCAAATCGACGACGTTTTATTCGATACTTTTCGAAAAATCGTGGAAAATCGTCGTCGTGAAAAGGAAAATGCCCAAAATCTCGGTTTACCAAAAGATGAAAAATGCAACGATCTAGCTGATCTTCTTGCAGACTGTTACCCCAAACTGGAAACAAAGGAATACAAAGATTTAGGAATTACTGAAACGACTTTACTCGCCCAGGCTTTGAACGTTACCGCGTTGGATATGATAAGTGCAACGATGACAATGATGTCTTACTACCTCGCCAAACACCCCGAAGTACAAGAAAAACTTCATCGAGAAATTGACTCAATAATTTCTGAAAAACACGGAGGCCGAATTGACGGCGAAACTGTACACGAGTTAACGTATTTGACTGCATGTTTGAATGAAACATTAAGATTAGCTCCTCCCCTAATTCGTCCTGAACGAGAATGTACAAAAGACTGGTCAAGTCCGGATGGAAGTATTAAAATTAAAAAGGGAGTCATTGTAATGCTTCCACTTTGGGCAGCACACAGAAATCCGCAGTATTTCCCAGACCCAGAGACATTTAATCCGGACAGATTTATACCTTCTGAAAATAATTCAAGCCAGGTAAAAAATCCCTATGCATATTCGCCTTTTGGTCTTGGGCCAAGAAATTGTATTGGAATGCGTTTAGCATACGAAACTTTAAAAGTCAACATGTGTATTATTTTAAAGGACTTTAAATATCAAATGAGACAAGATACTCGTCTTGGTTTCAAACCAGGTGTTTTGTACCTCTTACAATTCCACCCCATGTACCTCGATATGGTGTTAAGAAATTAATTGCCTCCCTATCCAATTTTCTAGTCTTATGGAATGAAATTTTATTTAATGAAATTTAAAATGTTTTTACTGTATATTTAGCTTACATTTAATATTAACTCTACCACTTAAAAAGTGCAATAATAAAAAGCAATGAAAATATCGACAAAACTAAAACAAAAATCAACTTATTCCATTTAGTAATTACTTCAAATTTATTATTTTGTCAATACATAAAATTGTAATGATTATTTTACACATTTTCTTCCAAGTGTAATATGCAATAAAAATTTACATTTTTTACATCCAACAAACAGGTGACTCTTACGAAAAAAATAAGATTAAAAAATATACACACAGTAGTAGAAGTGGTCACAAATCTCAAAGCATTTTGAAAATTAATTTTTTACATCGTAATGGAGAACGGTGATTAAAATTCACTGCCAAGTTTCTTAATGATTATGATTGTTATTTCCGGTCACTTTTCCGACATCTCTAATTATCATACACAAAAATTTGCTGCAATATTTAACATCAACCACCGATGAAATGGACGGGTATATCTAAATTAGTATGTTTGCCAATAAGCTAGAAAAATATTAAAATGGTACTGAGTAATACAATATTAAAGTAGTGGAAGTATAATTAACGTTAAAGCTCATTTATTTTCCTCATTATCATTTAGGTAAATAGAAACAGGATATTTCATGTTTCTTAAGAGTGAGTACTACATGAAAACGCATGATGAATTTTGTAATGAAGCTGCATTTGATCCCCATAATTATAGTTTCATTTATTCGTTTGACTTCTAAAGTAAAAGGGAAAGTATATAGAGTTTTTTATAGCCAAGATTTGTTCTACTATTACTCTAAGCACGTACTTCCATTCTAAAAGGAAACACGAATATTTGTATTCCTGATAAAATAAAATCTTTTTGACATGCAAAGAATCGTAAATATTCCACGTGTGTAATGTCCAACTCTTTTTTGTTTTTATAACAAAAAAATCTTCCCACTCATCTCTCAAATACATGTACAACAGTATCAGTACATATCACTCACACTAATATACTTTTGCATTCTTCCATAAAAAAGTTTTACTTGAGAAAAAGTTGTCGAAATGATTGCAATATGCAATGGAATGCTTATTGCTCTATTACACTGATCTCAATTGCAATTCCAAACGATAAACAATCAAACTGCTGTCACAAACCATAATGATATCCAATAAATAGTCTCAGTTTCCCCATTTAATGTGTTTGTTATTTTGCACTACCTATCATTATGTAGAGGTATCCTAGTAAAAGTTGCACCAAACTGTGACCATTATGTTAATGCCATCCAAAGTAATAAAATTATATATGCAGCAGAAAAATGTGCTAAAGTGTAAAAAATAGAATCAAGTTTTCAACAAGCTTGGATTTTTGACACAAATTCAGAGTATGCATTGTTTGCATCTTAGTTCCTTTGAGATTGAGTCGATTCAACTGATGTTGTTGAATGGGAGTGTTCATTGCATATTAATTAAAGGGGAAGTTGAGATTGCTCCAGGTATAGGCAAATGCGAATATGTTATAGTGCAGTCGGCTTGTTGTAAAACATAAAATTAAGTGTGTGAACACACATAATATTTTTCAATAAATTTAATTACAATCTGTCTCTCTGAAAAATTATGATTTTGTAAAATATACTTAATATATTATGTATATAGGTACCTAATTAGCATATCAAACAATTTAATTAATGAGTGCATTTGAATTCATATATAAAATTAAAATAATAAATTATCCTTTTTGTAAAAGTCTCAATTTTTTAATGTCACTCAAATTGTCTCATTGCATATCCAATAATGAAGCAACATATACCTTATGTCATTAATAATTATCTTAATTCAATGTAAATGGTTATAATGATCTCAACAGGATGTGAGGAATGTAATTGAGAGTGCAACAATACTTTAATAATATGTATAAGTACAAGAATTGTAAAAATGCGGACATTAAATAATTTATATTAAAAGTGAGAATGGAATTTTTAAAACTGTATTTATATCAGAGTTACAAAAAATATTATGCAGCGTGTACAAACTTTACCGATATGTTGTAACATTGATTGTATCATCATGAGACATGAGTGGCATAAATATTGTTGCTCATTATTATGTATCGAATATCTTGTAAACTGGGATCAACAAAAACTAGTATTGTAAAAAATAAGGAAAGTTAAGTTTTTTTGCAAGAATAAAGTAGTTTTGTGTAGTAAAGCAAAGGAACAACCGAATAAATGTACGTGTAATAATTATTTTGCTTCAAGTGAGATTACATGAAGTGCAGAACAGTGTTGGACAGGTAAAAGCGAATGTAGTTCATAATTTTCCTTTCCGTCAAACCAAGTACTCGTGGACTACTATACAGATTCAATAATGTTCACTTCACTTCACCACCACTACCAAAACTACTCATCACTACCAACATTCGCCTACAGCAAGTCAAGACAGCGTTCAGCCCACAGCAATTGTCATAACATTATAAAAAACGTCAAGAAATAAGAGCAATAGACTTGTACTTTAATGACACAAATATTATTCTAAGTCACTTATGTACGCGTTTATGCAATGGACTCAATTCAATTCATGCAGTAGTTTTATAATACGCACTAAATTAAGGGATACGTGTATATATAACTTGTATACTTTACTTTAATACTTTACACCTGTAATGTGCCTACCCAATAAATTATCAAATGAAGTTGAAAATGTTCAGCACACACAATTACTGCACTGTACGTGTGAGTATAGTAAAAGTTATTTTATTACTATACTGCAAATGAAACTGTAATGACAAATTGTAATTGTAAAATGTGCCTACATATCGTGCTACTTTATATTTAACAACCCATTAACAATAATTGCATTTAACCTGTCTTCGCCTCACAAGTTTTCTTACTATGTCATATATGCAATGTTTTAGGTAGGTACAGGTGTGTATGACATATATTTCAATGAACCTATCCTTTGCCTAGTGAAAATTACACACGTGATTCCTTGTGTCAGATGTCGGAAATAGAACAATGTCTATAATTTATTTCGCTAAGAATATATAAGAGCAAACGTCTCATTAAAAAATGGCTACAATATGCATATAATTTGGTTTGTTTAAATTAGTACAATGCATGATTGAAATTTAAAAATTGGAAATGTCATTTAAAATATTTACAACAAATGTTCAAAATAATAAATTAGATGGAAAAAAGTATATATTGTATTTACTGTAATTTTAAGTAAGAATGTATTATTAAAATTTGGTGGACTACTGTGGTGACTATAATGATAAGAGTAATTGCCATTTGTATGTTCAGATGGACAAAGACGGGTTAAGTACGTGTATTCTAATGTCTTTGTCTAAGCTATTTAACGCAAATGTGCAGAACAAATGTTGAAGTTAAGAATGAGAAGGAACGTGTGTGATCTTATTTGTGTACAACTGTTTTGATGTTTCTCATATGATGTATAAGTGTTTTAAGAGCGTGTTCTACATAAACGTTATAATATTATAATATAGGTAGCTTTATTATAGCCAGAGTAATCGTAAAAGGTATAATTGCAGTTAGTAGACAGCTAGAATTGTTTGGGCCACGGTAGAACTAATGGATTATATCCTACACACGTAAAGACTCTGAGTGTGCAATCAACAGGAACAGGAAGCTGCATCATCAGCATCTGCACCATGCATGCTCGCAAAAAATAAAGTGGTAGTATAACATTCTTGTGGTACATGTCAAACGTACACTCGTTGTTAGTAAATGTCTATTGAGCACTGCTTCATGAAGTGCACAGCCGAGAGGAAAAATCTTACATATCTTTGCTACACCTTATTTGTTACTATTACTTAACTCACCTTTCTGACTATCCAGGGATACAAAAATGCCAGGACTGAACTTATCAAATTCACCAAAGCGAGATGATTTAAATATTTTGCTATTTATGGGAATTCTATTAATTTTATGTAATCCTACAATCATTTATCGGAAAATGTTTATTTGGAAAATTAATTAATCAAATTTACAGTGTAAAAATTATAATCTACGTCTTCCAATTTGCGAATTTATAATTTGTAATATTTAAAACATTACTCCGCTTCATGCAGTTCAAAAATTTCTTTGATTTTTTACGCATTTATGATTATTGATTAATGTTTGAATATAAAATATTTTATTGTTATTAGTTTAAAAATATTAGAAAATTAATTTTCTTTGATACATGCAATGAAATTTTATTATTAACTTAACCAAAATTTAAAAGAATATTTTAAAAATTTTAAACTTCTCATTTGCTGCTAATCTCTATTCAATATTTACACTATCGAGAAATTGCAAATAATATTTTATATATTTGGAAATTTGGAACCCTGTTTCCCTGAAAGGGACAAATGAATGAGAAGAATAACATGCATATCGCATGTATATCTTATTCGCATGTGCATGTGCATGATTATATTATTTAACAACAGATGGGCATAACAAGAATTGATTACGTTTTCGCTCAAAAGTCAATCAGATCAGCTTGGAGCAGATAATAATAAAGTATCACACAGCTCATACATTAGCCCAGATTCGATTGGATAACAATACTTTTTGGCAACGATACCGCTGCTCCTGTTGCATCTATGACATAAACACAATGCAAGGAGTGCACATGGGATTTACTTGAGCTCCTTACCACGTGGCCGAGGTCTAATGAGCTAATGAATGATATATTGAATAATCATAATCAAAATCAACTTTTGCCCCAAAGTATGTAGTTCCAACTGAAATAACTTATTATTCTACCACGTTCAACTCAACAGCCATCATCACCAGGAAACCAAATACCCAAAAACCAGGGTTTTTGGGTTATTGGGTTTTTGATGGGTTTTTGGGTAGCAAAAAATTGCAAAAACCATGGGTTTTTGGTTTTTGGTTTTTCAATGCGCGCTTAATATAA
>JAQFYB010002849.1:0-22179 GCA_034694085.1 Pogonognathellus longicornis | reverse complement strand
GCGGGCCACTTCGTTGTCGGGTGGCGGGTCACGTCCGCCAATTGTGGGTGGTTACCTAGCTTGCGGTTCGGGTTACTAAGTTGCGGGTGGCGGGCTACTTCTCTTATGAGACTGAGGGGGTGCTCAAAAAGGATGCTCAGTCTTGATTGAGGTACATCTATAACTAAACTAATAGTTTGCTTGCGCCATGGATTGGTTGGTTCTAGTTTCTAGTCTTTTAATCACTTCATTATAAATATTACAATACAATTACACTGGTTAAGAACCAATATAATAAGATCCTGGAGTGTGTCATGCTTGTCACACACGGCGGAGTAGGAAATAATACATTGATTGTCCCTTCCTTGTTCCTTCTCTCTAGAGATAATCTATTAAATGTTAGTTAGATGATACATTCACCCATTTACACCAACATAACATAACACATGTATATGTATACACACACAATGTCTGAATTGACTATGTATTAGTTTTCCCTGGCCGGTGCGCGGTGTGTGTGTTTGTGTTGTGTGTGTGTGGTAAGTTTGCCGTATGAATACATGTAGAGTAGAGATAACTTCAGATAACGTGCAAAACCTGTGTCCATTTGAAAGAGTTGCACTACACACGGATTCTGTTCTTTATCATCTTGACACATGGCACAGCTATAGGATGCTTCGGATGCTACACATTGGAAAAGCTGATTGATTGCGTGGAGGTTCATCTTCACAGGTGTTGGGTGCTTTGGAACAGTTGGATTGGAGTGGGATTGAAAGGAGAATATTATTATAAGCGGACTGCTCTGGCTGGGAGTAATAATCTCCGAATTGAATTGAGCTGTCATCTCAACATCGCCCAGTCACACAGTCACACAGTTGTTGGTGGTTGTGAAAAGCTAGTGTTCATCATTCGTCGTTGCTGATTCATCTAAAAGTAAGAAACAATTCTAATTTTCTAATTATAGCATCAAATATTGTAATGTAAACACTTTTGACAGTTATTCGGGTTGCATTTCTCATAATTCAAGTGTTTGATAACAGTTTATCAGTAGTCTGCTGAGTGGTTTGGCTGGGTTGTTGAAACTTACTTCTAAGTGTTGATTGTATGATTGTTGATTGTAAGTTCAATTTTGTTGTTCATTGATTTTCATTCATCATTGTACTCCACCATCCACACAACACTGAACTCTCTGTTGGTGTTGTTATTCCTAATCTCATTTTCACTTCCTATTTTGTCATGCTTTTATCATTTATTTCCTTAAACATGTCATAATATTGAATATAGTTCACAGTTTGACAGCTGATAATAATATTATGATGCTATCAACTTCATTTCATAGTAAAAGTAGCGTCGGTTGTTGTCGTTGTATTGTACATCCAATCGATCGAAAGATCGAATTTTTGGCATTATTCACATGTTGCTATTGATATACTTTCAGCTGTTAATTTATGGCGGTTGGCAGCTTATCAAAATTTCATATTTTTGTACTCATATTTACAAAAAACCGACTAAATGTTTGATTGCTCCGGTGTTCGGTCATTGATCGAAGACTTAACTTCGTTAAGGGCCAGATATTGCAATGCATGGCAATGTTACTGACAATGAAAATAATGGCAATGATAATTAATTTAATCTCAATGATCAATCTATTTACAACCTTAGCTGGTGGATCGTCAGATCAGCTTTCAAGAAAAGATTCCACCGCAAAATACAAAACGCAGAACAGGTTAGAGACTACACAATTGCCGGGTCGATTAGATGTTGAGGCTGTCAACATTAAGAAGTTGGAATAACTTGACAAATAAAAGCAGTAAGCTTAGTTATTATTATGTATTATTACACTTTTTATTTTGTTGAGTAGACTGTAAACATTTTGCTCACTAGAACTTGATAAATTGAGAAACCTTTCCCTTTTGATTTTCTTTTCAGTTAATCGAAATTGGTTCATAAAGAGAAAGGACTTCAGACGTCAAAATGATTGACTCTAAATCTAAACGTAATGTTAATATACTATAATATTTATATCTAAAAGTAGTGTAAAAATAATTTCCAAAAGACTAGATACTACATTGGCGAAGGGATGTAGACTCTTTGCGAATGCAGATAGTCTTTGTGTAATTTCCGGATATATTTGATCATGAAGATAGTCTAAACCCTAAAGATGTTTCCTTCTTTAGATCAATCAATGCTGAAGTACGTCAGTCTAGTCACCCTAACAGTCCAAAATGCTGCCCTTGCTTTGTCAATGCGCTACGCGAGAACTCGTTCTGGACATATGTTTCTATCTTCCACCGGTAATAATTATTTTTCTTTAGAGTATTTAATTAATTTGCAAAACCATTCTTCTTGTTTTTCACAGTTAATTTATTCTGTTTGCAGCTGTCCTTAACGCAGAATTTGTGAAACTGCTTACTTGTTTATATGTCGTTTTCATGGAACACGGAAGTTTGAGCCAATTTTTGTCGGCCCTGAAATCCACAATTATGGACCAACCTATGGATACTTTGAAAGTTTGTGTGCCATCGATGGTTTATGTCGTTCAAAACAACTTATTGTATGTAGCCGCTTCACATCTAGACGCTGCAACATACCAAGTACATTATTAATTTCCGCACCTTGGAATTTTTATACGAAGGAAACTATGCGTGGGCCACTTATGAATTGTAATTTTTGCATTCTAGGTCACATATCAGCTAAAAATATTAACAACTGCCTTTTTTAGCGTCCTTATATTGCGTCGAAAACTTGCAACCACTCAATGGAGTGCATTGATAATTCTACTGTTGGGAGTTGTCATGGTTCAGTTGGCAGAGACTAATACTGTGTCAACAGTTGTGACTGAAAATGGGGAACAAAATCGAGTCGTTGGGTTTATGGCGGCTATTGGAGCTTGTTGTTTGTCTGGGTTTGCGGGAATATACTTTGAGAAGATATTAAAGGGTTCAAACATCTCAGTTTGGATGCGGAATGTGCAATTGTCTCTTTGCTCTCTTCCATTCGCACTCATAACTTGTATTTTGAATGACAGAGAAGCGTTAGTTGTGAAAGGGTATTTCTATGGGTAAGAAACATTGCATAGTTTCAATTGTTTTAGCCAATTCAATTGTGAACCGATTTTGCTGTTTATTTCTAATGACATATTTTTACTTTTAGATACGACTGGTTTGTTGTTTACTTGGTTGTTCTACAAGCATGTGGAGGTCTTCTTGTGGCAATGGTTGTAAAATACGCTGATAACATACTCAAGGGATTTGCTACATCACTTGCAATTGTTTTGTCCTGTGTAGCATCGATCCTATTCTTCGAATTCCAACTCACCACTCAATTTTCCTTGGGGACGCTTTTAGTAATCCTATCTATTTTCATGTATGGATATCAACCACCTACTCCTGGTAAGACTTCCTCAATGATTGCCAAAGTGTAAAAAGTTATCATCGCAAGCAAAGTATATATTATGGGGGGAGTGTTAAATGATTTATAAAAATTACGTTTGTACTTATTAAAATAGTGGTTACACTACAATACTTTATGGCATCGAAATGTCTGTGTCGGTACGTATTTATGTATGTATGTATTTGTACGGATTCTCGCATCACTCGTTCGTATGTGTAGTGTAACTGCTACTTGGTTATACCCATTAAATGGTTTTTAAAATGTTTATTTAAGTTTTATTTATGTTCACTCGATTTTAATAAATTGTGTGCGCCAATATTATATATACACATATACAAAATTAACAATCAATCTACATACAATTATAACAAAATCAATATGAATCAGAGTGATCATAACGAAAGTAAATTATTTAATAAAGGTGACTATTTATTTTATAAACTTTAAAATCCTCCTCTTTGCTGTCATTTAATTTACTATACAATGAAATCAAGACAGAATATTTTCGGCAATGATTTTTTACATTAACTTAGAAGTATCAGGGGAATTAAAAATAGAAATGATTTGCTGCAATGAAATTTAAGAAATGTGATACTTATTAATATGCATGATGTCATGATAATTGTGAATTAAATCCATTGTTACATAGGACAAGGAAAATACCGGCAACTACGCCGGCACGGAACGGATTGATTGAACACGTCGCAAACTCGCTCGCAGTGTCGTCCGGTGAATGATGAGAATGAGAAGTGTGTAAATGTGTGCGTAGATGTTGAAGTGGATGACCTGTGTGGTGATGATTCGGCGAAAGGCGGCTGTTTACAAAAACTGGATTTGGCTTGGGTTGTTGTGAGCATCGAATTGGCGCTCTTAATTATTACTTCATATTTATACAAAATACAAATACAATACATAATCATTTTCGAGAGTATCTCAATCAGATCTGGCTGGACAGGGCTTTCAACTGTTTTCCTCTGGACGAAGCAGACCTTGACAAATTTCGGAACCGGTTCATTTAATTGTGGCGGTGGCACATTCAACTTTTACGATATTTAAAAACGGTACAAATTAAATGTTAAATTCTATAGCTACCTGAGAACGAAGTACAAATTATAATTCTAGTGAGATTTTGTAGTTGTGTTACAGTCAGTACAAATTACGAACCAAATTATTACAGTGGCATGAAGATATAATATTATTAGTAAAAAATAAATTTTTCATTTCATTTTCTTGTTTTCATCTGTTTACTACTACTACTTCTACTACCACCAACTACCGACTACTAAATTGCCTTCTATCTATTTATCAATATATTATGAAGAAGAGCAAAACCAGTTTCAAACAACGAAGAAATTAGATTTTGTATATGTTCCTAATTATAATAATTGTTATCAGTGATTCGTTTTAATTGTTGTGAAGAAAGTGATTTCAACGACCACCAAATAAGTTTATAATTGTTTCAATTGAGTTATTTCTCAATTCCCTATCAACATACACATACATTCTTTCATAGACGATGGTCGTCGTAAGTTTGTACATATTAAGCAGTAGTATACTTTCAGTACGTTAGTTGCAATGATTTTTTAAAATATCTATTAACTTTGAAAACGCTTTTGACTCATTTTATAGGTTACTTAAAATTGGACCTCACATTCAACATTGGACTTCCAGATCTAAGTTGGCTTGGTTGTTCTTCACTGCCACTAATATCTAATGTTTTACACTTAATCATCTAAACCTTACAACTCAATACTCATTTACCTGTTTTCTCTTAAATCACAAGTTTTAATTTACATGTTAAAGCAATTAAAGACAGTTTTTGAAAAGCAATAGTATTGTCATTTGTAATTAATGTGGTAAACTGTAAAGACACTTCTTCATCTGAATTGAACCATCAAAATTTAATCAATTTTACGAAATTGAATCAACATCCGTTATGAATTCAGCGAGCAAAGTAAGTTTATTTTTTATTGTAAATAATATTTTAACATTTAGTCATTGCCATTTGTATATTATTATTAAATATAACAATTTGCAGGTAGGAGAAATATTTGCGGCCGCGGGAAGTGCCTTTACAAAATTGGGTGAACTCACAATGCAACTTCATCCAGCAAATGAAAATGCTGCTGGGTAAGTTAAATAGGATCTGTGTATATACAACATTCAATAGCTGGTGTAATTTATGCTGTAGGCACATCTAATATTGTTTTATATCTGGACAATCTGGACAAAGCCAAAAGGGCTATATGATAGCTCTTTGATATAACAAGTACTTAGCAGTTTACAAAAATGGACTTGATTTGATTCGCTTACATCAGAAGCTTAATAACCATTGGTTTTAGGAAATAATAATATATACATAGAAAGGAGGCAATTACTTCGACTTGGATCTATATATGTAAAAACTGACTATACGTGTAAACAAAATCTAATTATGCATTGCTAAACGAGTACCAATTCATTCAGTATTATTGAATGTCATTCCTACTTATTTCATATTTGACGTTGTAAGCATTTAACTATGTAAGAGTCATAGTTGTTTTACATTATTCTATGTTATATATTATCCTACGTCTGTATCAATCATTAGGGTTAATAGTTTGCCCATCAAAATAAATTATTTGTTGGCTTTGCATGATGGAGAAATGCATATCTGCAAACTGTTAACAATACTTTTGATTTTTCGTTTGATACATATGCAACATTAGCACAAACTATGTCAGTCATTAAAGATATCAAAATTAACAATAACATTTATTCAGGTTTAAACATCGCGATATTTAGTATTCAAAATATGTGTACGTATTTGCCAATGAATGAATATTATTGGGATGTTTGTATATCTGTATGTGAGTGCATGCTCATTCTTTAATAATTATATTTTAAATGTATTCTTCATGCTTTCAATGTTGTTCTTAGTAGTTAAAATTATTGGTGTGATTTAGTGTTTTATGAAAACTAATTCCTCTGTTATGATAATTTTGTTAGAACGAAATGGACAGAAGAGGAAATTGAGATGCTTAGATCTTGTATATCCAAGTTCGGAGGCGAATTAAATCTGATATGTGAGCGAATTAAGTCAAGAACAGTGTAAGCAAAATTAAATTGGCATTTTTGAAATGTGATGAATTATATTGTAATTTGAGCATAGTCGGTATAACACTCATGAGCCAATGTACGATTTCTTATGCAGTTCTCAAATACGAACAGCATTGAAGAAAAAGGCATTTGAAGACGCAGGGCTAGCACTTCCCCCTTCATCTACACCCACCAATTCCATGGGTATTCAATCACCCCCATTAGGTGGTCCCGTGAGTATGAATGCTCAAAAACCGTCCCAAAGAGCCAAAGCAATATCATCTATGAAAAGTTCAGAAGTGACTCTTAACATGTTAAATGCGTCAGACGGCGATGTGGAAAATCTGACACCCCGACTGGATTTTGACGCTTCAGCTGTGGTATCCTCATAATAAGTTTACAGTTAACAGCTGCACTAAAAATGCTAACTGACTAGTAATACCTATATAAATATTTATGAACACATGGTTAAAACAAGTAATAATTATTTAACAATACAGATAAAACACATAATGTTAGTTAATAATAATTACCTACTGGAATATATGAAGGCTTGTAAAAATTGTATAATTATTATAATACTATGCATATAAATACACATATATTAGTAAGCGTTAAAATTCCCCTTTTTTAATAGCAATACCTTAGAATGATGTTCGTACTTTTTCTAATAGATGTAAGTCATCATTACTACCTAAATTTATTTACATACATTGATGTAAAATTGGTCAAATATTGAAATTGACATTATGTTTACGAATTCGTATTTATTATTAAATCTATATTTCAGTTATACAGAGAAATATGACTTATCCACAACACTGCCTCAAACTATAATAGTCATCAATTGTACATATTATTTATCAAAACCGCATAATATCCCTTCCACTGACAATTCAAAATCTCAATGGGCGTAGTTAGTAGCGTATTTTAGGGTTCATTATCGATCTGCAAACATCAATTACACCTCGTGCTTGTATGAATTATTTGGGAGAAAACTCCCTTTTCCCTCACATAATTTGTTTGGATTAATAATCAATTATGGTCTGAGTTATGGTCTGAGTAACTGTTTCAAATGACGGCATTGCATCAAAACACTTAATGACCTAACAATTGCAATTACATAATTGGCATTATAAAGTATCAAAGTATAAAAGCAAACAGAAATTATTGTTATCTTTATCTATTTTGTAACATTCATGTAGGTAGGTACATTCTATCAGTTCTCTCCTCTACCCAATAAATGGTTTTTTTAGTTCTCCATGATACATACATGATACATACTACATACTAGTAGTACATACACATTATTAAGCTAGATGCAATGAGAAATTGTGGCTGTAGTTGTAAAACAATAGAGTTGGGAACAGGCAGAATGTATGAATGAGACTACGCCAATCCCACTACTGTCGTTTATGTATAAATAGCTCGATACCGACTCCACACCACATTCCAGTCACATTTAATCCAAAAATGTAGTCTCGTCTGTTTTCAAAGTCATTCAATTAAAGTCAGAAAAGGACATTCAACATTAACAACTGACCATTGGACTCATTAAAGAGAGATTTCCAATTAAAATGCCCTAGTGACTGTACGAATTAAAACTATTTGTTTTTATTTTAAACTGGGATAACCTGAACCAAATCCTAAAATTTGAAACCCATCCCGAGCATACCCTTCACATTTTAAAATAATATGCCCTCACCTGGCCCGTTCCCATCTCTATAGTGTACGGCACTGCGCTGGCAGTGGTAGTGCCTCTACCGAACAACTAACTTCGTCTCGCTGACGCAAAAGAAATTGTTTCGTTTATTATTATACCTACATGTAAGGGGGGCTTGTGAGTAGAGATTGGGAAGTTTGATATTTCTTTTGTCCATCATGAAGTTTGATGAATCGGCTCAATAGCTTAGTGAATACGACAATGCATAATTAGGACAACATTTCAATCATTTCTGACAAAATAAAAATTATATCTAATCTTTCTCCAAAATAAATGACATGACAACAGCAGAACGGAATATTAAGTTTTCCATCACATAACCTTTACATCAGCAAGATTACAAACAATAGTCTGTAAAAAATGGAATGATATAATTCTTTTTCCATATAATATATTGCTTGTTTTGCATGTAATATGGATATTAACTGCATAATTCATTGTCAACATTTAACACTTATTTCAGTTTTTGCAAAATCCATAATTCAAGAAATACAGAATCGTACATAATTTAAGACATTGATATAATATTATAGGTACATATTATGTAAGTATTAAGTATAGTTAGTACTTTAGTACTACATACTATACACATTATTGACATAATACACTACACACAGTGCAATGCAATGGGGTATTCATCTCAGGATTTTTGGTAGCGTAATTCAGGGATAGTACCTACTACCATCCTCTGTTTGTATCTTTGTATTGTGTATGTGTATTGTGTGTGTGTGTCTGTGCGACCTTCAAGAACATTATTATGGTTTCTTTCAGTTGCCTATTAAACTTTAACTGTTATAGCATAAAACAAACATAAAATGACATTAGAAGTAAGAGAATTAAACTGTTAGACCTTTAATAGTTATTTACTTCTTAAAACAGTGAGTAAATAGTAAAGTAGTTTTTTATAGAGCTCCATACTCAAATACACCCTCTAACAATAAAAACGCTATAAATATAGCCAACTATTGGCCCGAATAATTTACAAAAGCAAAGTCCACCCACAAAGCAACTGTACACAAAACACAATACAACTAACGAACTAACACACTCGACATAGTCGACAGTCGACACCGGAGTCACCGGACATAGTTTGTTTTGAACGCTGGGTTCAATGCCTGAGTTCAACAATTAAGCAAAGTAACAGTTACAAGTACAACAACAAATCTTGTTAATTGTTGATGAGATCTGCCTTTGTCATTTTCAATTTTGCCGTGGTGTTCTGGTGTCTGGGGATATAGTGGCTGACAATTAAACATCTCCAACATCCAACGATTTATTCCTTTGCTTTTATTCTGTTCCCCTTTTGACTAAAAAGCGTAACCATTTTAAAAACAGGTACAACGAAAAAGTCTTCTACTTCTAGATATTCTCAAATATTAAACAACTATAGCAATAAAAGTAAATAAATTATTGATCATGTTTAAATGGTCAATAACTGATAACGTAATAATATTTCTCTCACGTCGTTTCTGTCCGTTGTAATTTTTGTCATCATGAAAACTAATATTAGTCAGATTGAAATTGATTACTTTTTGATTGATACAGCCTGTTATAATTTATAATATAATGCAAATTTGAAATTGTTAGGTTTCATTAATTTCAATGCTACCATCATGAATATAATTTGTAAATTTTATTGGTTTAATGTCCGTTCTTTCATGTACAAACAAAAAACTTAGCAATACGTTTTTTAAGCAAAAGTACAACAATTGTATCGAAAAGTGCAACAAATAATTCAGTAAAAATTATACTGTTTCAATAAATATTTATTAGTTTTTACCAATCTATTGTTAATAAATGCGGACAATTAGATTGCAAACTTCGTGCAGCCTCTTAGTCACATTTACATTAGGATATTATTTACAAGTGTTAGTTCCTTATAATTACAATAGCTGATTGTGTAGGTGAAAGACAGAAAGTTCAACAATTTTGACAAGTGCCGACAGATTGCAAGCTTTTCCTCCAAAAATATAATATTCTCAAATTCTCAATTGTGCATTACTATACATTATACATTGACAAGACGTTAATCATCCATTCATCAAAACTGACATCTATTTTTTAGTTGTCCATTTTTGGGTAAGTAACACATTCGTACTTAATTTACTGGGCAGTTTACTTTCCACATATTATTATATTGGCTCTTTCGCTTATCAAATCCACAATTCAACGATTTGCTTTTAATATAATTGAAGCAAGCGTCACTTAATAATTGTTTATGCAAAATGCAACTTTCACAGTTATGTGAATTCATTCATAATTAACTCTGCAAAAAGTCAAGTAGACAACAATAGTATTTACTAAGCAATTATATTAACAAATTCATAAAATTCAAGTACAAGTTCGTATTTTGCATTAAAAGTAAACAACTGTTATTGTTTCCATTGTTTCCATTGTTTTTGTTTGTAGATAAAAAAGAGCGACCCATCAGCGAGGAAATTGAATTGAGTCAAGATTCAAGAATCTTCAATCCAATCACAAGCTGCTGCTTGCGGAACCTGTTGTACGCAATAGGAATCAAGTCATATTTTGCGGATGGTCCTTTTGAAAAAAAAATTCTAGTACCCTAACAACAAATAAAAATAGTAGAATGACGGTTCACCGTAATTTGGATATGTCGTCTTCTTCAAGTAAGTCTATGAAAAAAAAGTTGTTACAGTTTTATACAATTTAATTTAGTAATGGTTGTGTGTTTTGTATCAACAAAAAACAACGAATACGATCCCAAAGTGAATCATAGATAATAATTAAAAATTAAAAACCGATAAATGATCAGAAATATAGCTATAACTGATAATGCCTATGATAAAAGTGAGAATTTAATCAATTTCTCTACTTTCATTTCTTCGTATGAAAGATCACTTTACATTTAACATTAATAATTCTACTAACCGCGCTGAATATTATTACGTATAACTTACATCTTCGGTGGTAAAAGTAATTCTTTGACAAAATATATTTGCTATTTTATTGAAGTTCGGTGTTTGACATAACAATCAGCAAAAATCACCATTGATCCTACATACTATTTGTATAAACATTTTTGCTTATTTGTTTACATAATTCATGATTGACGGATTGACTCTGTCGTGAGCGCTGTTAGCAATAACACTCTCAGTTGATGAATGAATGAATAGTGGCTTTTAATGTCATCATAAATATCTATACAAAAGTTTTTGTCTCCCATTACATGGCATTGAGAGATACATAGTTTTTAATTTCTTATTTTTAATGGTTAATAAGTTTTGATTATTTAAAATTATTCGTCCTTTACTTTTATAAAGCTGTATTATTAATGGTTAACTTTTGTGGGTTATTTGTTGTGTTCTTGTGTTAATACCATGCTGCACTAATAAAAGTTAATAACTACTCTTTCTAAATGAATAATAGCGGTTAATTTTAACTTCATATAATATGAGAGTGAATAGGGTATAGGGACATTGTAATTTACATATTCAAATTATGTAATTATTATACATCTAAGCCAGCAGGAACCCATTTCATGAAATTCTTGTTTCTACATATAACTTATGTGTAGAATGCTCGGAAAAATAAAAGGGATATCGAAATGAAATGCAAACTTCTACTTAAATTGTCAATCAAATGAGTAAGACAAACATATTAAGTGCATTTGTCCAGTAGGCTATTCGAATCAAATTACCTAATCATTTTATTGAAGTTTGTTATTTTAATATCTGTGGTTATAGTTAGGGTATAGTAATATTAAATATTATTGGTCTTACCATTGACGAAGCTGATAGTTGATTTATAGCTGGAGAACTGCTTCTCAGAATGCATGAACAATTTCATGCATGCTTTGATTGCTTTGAATTGAGCACGCCTGTATTACAACTATCACAAATTATAATTTTCGAGTGCAATCAGTTGACCAATTTTTTCGGTTGTACTGTCAACAAAGCTTTATTCTATATAATTACAACCATCGAAAGAATATAGCAATTTTGTATTTGAATATTTCATGTAATCATACCATTTGTTTCCCTGTTATGCAGCCTTGGAAAATTCTGACCATATCAATGGTCATCACGTGTCAATGTCATCTTTCCAAATGGGAGACGAAAGCAACGGCATCAAAGATGTGTGGGCTTGTAACCTGTACGAAGAATTTAGAATAATTAGAACAGTGGTGAAGAAATATAATCACATTGCAATGGTAAGTTTAAAGTTGTACTTGTCGACTCAACAATTGAGTTCAGATAATCAAGGTGCTTTAGTTGGGGAATTAGTATCACAAATATGATGTATACACATAAAAAGATGCTCGCACATACTATGAACGGTATTTTGAAATTGTTTAAATAAAATCGCAATAATTTTCGTAATACATATGTCAAAGTATTATGTGTACACATCATGGGAATTTTATCCACATTTATTACACACGAACCGGTAAGAGCATTCGAAAGTAGTAGAAACACAAATGTATTCTACTCCCATCCCACCCATGTAGTGAGAATCCCCTCCCCCAATCTCTAGATTGGGGGAGGGGATGAAAAGACCAATTACTACTTAAATATCGTACTTTAAAAACTGACGTTTCTTTCATGATTTGCATGAAATATTCGAAAAAGTCAGTTGTAATGACTCTTTTTCGGTGGAGCTTATTTCAACCCACACATGTTGTGAGAATCCCCTGCCCCAATCGCTAGATTGAGGTAGGGGATTCGAAAAGTTTAATGACTCCTTTTCGCTTGAGTTTATTTGTAGCATTTATTTTTTAATAATTCATTTAACATCCATACTAGGAAATTGGACAACGGAGCATCTCGACCATCTGTTTTAACCTAATTGCTTAGTCACCTTAAACAATTATTACACAATAATAGATGGGGTAATTAGATGGAAGTGATTTTATTGTAACAATTAATACTTTTAGGACACAGAGTTTCCGGGTGTTGTTGCCAGACCAATTGGAGAGTTTCGTAGTTCATCAGAGTATCAATATCAAGTCCTTCGTTGTAATGTGGATATGTTAAAACTCATTCAGCTGGGTTTAACGTTTATGGACGAGCATGGCAATACCCCTCCTGGAACTTGCACTTGGCAATTCAATTTCAAATTTAGCTTACAGTAAGTGAAACAACTTCCACATATGACTATTACTACATATAATATGTAATGTGTAATGTAATATGTAATGTATGTATTGATGTTTGTATTCACAGAGATGATATGTATGCTCAAGACAGCATTGAATTGCTAACTAACTCTGGAATTCAATTCAAAAAACATGAGACTGATGGAATCGACCCAATGATCTTTTCTGAAGTATTCATAACTTCCGGGTTCATTTTAGCGGACAATGTTAAATGGCTCTCTTTCCATAGGTATACTAACTTTTTATGTTATATTATTCTACTCTATTAGTTAATAACGTATAATCAACATAGTAGAAAATCAAGTTCAATAATTCAATTTTAAAATTTCATCATTTTCAGTGGATACGACTTTGGTTATCTTTTAAAGTTACTAATGGATAGAAAGCTACCAAAAGATGAAGCTGGATTTTTTGAGTTGTTAAAAATCTATTTTCCAATTGTCTACGATGTAAAAGTAAGTTTGCTTAGAAACTTCTTTGTCTTCAAACTTGTTTTAATGAATTGAGACCAAAACGGTGATATATTAGTTCATAACTGATTTGAGAATATATATATGTATATATATTTTCAGTACTTGATGAAAAGCTGTAAAAATCTGAAAGGAGGATTACAAGAAGTAGCAGATCAGTTAGAAATTGAACGCATTGGGTTACAACATCAGGCTGGGAGTGACTCTCTGTTAACTGGAATGACATTTTTTAGAATGAAAGAGGTGAGTAACAATCTAATAGCAAGATTTCATTTAAATCGTTAGGCTTAGTGACACGATGCTTGTGAATTTAAATGTGGTGCCTACAGTGTTTAATTAACACTTTTTGATCAGATGTTTTTCGAAGATAACATTGACGAAGCAAAGTACAGTGGCCATTTGTATGGGTTTGGGACATCCTTTTCTCAGTCAAATGATCTCACTGTGTACTATCTACATCATCCGGAGCATTCCACTGTATACTAAAGAACAAAGCATATGGTTTATATTCGAAATTAATTGTATGTTCTCTTTAAAAAATCTATGTCAACTATTTTAAAATAACCATTTCTGTAAAATTCGTAATTCATCAAAATGGGTGGATCTCAATCCTATATTATGCTACCTAATAAAAAACATTGAGGGATTGCCAGTTAAATCTTACAAGTGCGTTGAATTAAGTCAACTGAAAGGTAAACTATTTTAGGGTGAAATATTGTTAGAGTAGTGGGTGAAATACCAAGGCTACGTTTGCTCATAATTAGTTTGATTTATCTTCCTGTGTTTTAGGCATAAATTTTTAATCTTCGTTGTAATTATTTTTGTCAAAAATCAATATTGTAACCAAAATTCTGATGTACAGATCTTGAGATTGTACCACTAGGTTGTTTGTCTCACCTTTTTTTCCTAGGGAAAGTAAAAGCACTACTATACAATAGATTTTGTTTTATTATAAAATAGATATTCATCAAATTATATTTAGCAGTCTAACTTCGTGTTTTTTTCCTACAATGATTTTACATGTGTGTATGATTAAGAGTTGTGTTTTTACATAATTATGGCCTATGAAATTAGAGATGTAAACGACTTGTATTGAACGCACAGCTTAAAAGTATTGGTTTTACCACAAACGAAATAGTGAAAAAAACAGGAAAATAAAAACTTACCAAAAAGTTGATGCACTACTACATTTATTTATAATCTCAGTTTAAATGTTTATTAAGGTAAATTGTATTGCTGTTATGTTCTTTATTTCCAAATGCTCTTTTAAGGAATTGTAATTATTAATAATTATCATTTTAAGTTGCTATCCATAGCAGAAGTTGTTTCAATCATTAATTAATGACAGAACATTTAGTAGATCATTTTTTGCCATTTTATTGGACATTTGATGATAGATATTCATTTACTTATTTAATGATATATGTTGAGTCCAGGAGTCGCTTAATGTATTAGTTAAATAACTCAGTTAAAACCCATGGTAAACTTACAATACTCCGCAACATTCATTCTATAGATCTTTCATTTTTGTTATCAACTTTTGGAATTTCGGAATTAATAAACCAAATTCATGCAAATGAGCATAAACTATATAATCCATGAGTAATAATATGTTTACGAACTGTTCAAACTTATTTGATGTACAAAACGCTTCATTTTTTACTGTTCGTCTTGTTTTCAATCATCGTTACATCTACAAATATGTTTTATACATCTAATGAATCAGCTAGACCTACAAAACTTTAAAACTTTGCTACATAAATATTAAGAAACTGCAATTGAATGTCATTACAGGTCAGCATTACAGCCATTTGCAGAATTTTAGTAGATAGACAATCATTCTTCCTTCTCGTTTAGAAACCTTCCAATTACATAGATTTACGATTTAAAAAATTTCACATTTCCACTTATATAATAACTTGTCGTCCAAGTAAAGCATTATATAACTATATTTCTACTCATTTGGCTATGTACGCACCGGAAAAAACTTTATTAATTAAAAAAAATTAAACGAAAAAACAACCATGTTAGCCATATCTAGAAATTTCCCGGTTTTGCTTTTAATCCCCTTGTATAATTCAACTTATTATTTAATATTAAACACCAATTTATTTCCTCTATTTTCAATATTCTTCCTTCTTAACAACACGTGCATTGACGATGATATTAAGTGTACACAATTGTGCGATTCCTACTTTGAATTTAGCACAAAACGAAACACGTCAAGTTTTTGTGGTGTAATTTCGACATGTAACTAGTTGTGAATTGTGATTACAAAGTGAATACCATTGTAGTCCAAAATTCAAGGTACATTTGCATTTCTAGCCGATTAATAAAACCTAGGCTAGGTAGTAACGAAGTAATCGTCGTTCTCGTTAAAACTTAAGTGAAGAAAATAAAACTGTCGAGGATAATAAGAAGGAATCGAAGAATTAGTGTACGATCTCGTTTTCGCAATAAGACGTTTGATTGAGACGGTTTTTAAAAAATAAACACTAGTCAAATTTTTAGTCTTACAAACCGCGAGCTCAATGTACAAAGTAAGTATTAACTACAAAACTTACTTCAGGTTGCGACCAAGATGGTCATAATTAAAGAGGGTAGTACAACTATTTTCCAGAACATGCTCAATAATTTATTTTTTTATATTCACAGTAAAGGATATATTTTATATTGGTACTGGGTGTTACACAGAAGTTTCTGCCTTTCATATTATAATAAAGATCACAAGTTGCATGTATTTTCACATATTTCATATCTGTGTTTTAGAAGAAGAAGACATTTGGCTTGGATCGGATAGGGATCATTAGATTATAAAGCGGGTATTAATACATAATTCAGTCATCTTTGCTATGGTCTCGCTCATCATCATCGGTCTTCTGATCTCCATCCTCTTCATCCGAATAATTGCATGGCTCTTCGCCAGGCTTCAACAGTCTTCCTACCAAGTCATAGTTCTCTGCAAGTTCAACAAATAAAACATCCTCATTCCACAATAACATCACTTCCATATATTACATATCTACCGACTTCCACTGCCTGTAATTATAAATATTATTTGTTGAATAATCGTAAACTGTAACACATAAAATTATAACCTGACAACTGTGCATCCCACTCTCTTATGGAATCCATCTGCTTGCTATTCAAATCCGAAAGATCGTCATCTTCTTCCTTAATCAAATCAGTTTGAAACATTGCCAGTGCTCTAGAAGCATCGTGCCCAGCAAAAGTAGAATAAGGACCACCTATAATATCGTAACATTAAAGTAAGTATTACTTTTGGGATTAAATCAAGTAATAAATCAATATTAACTCCATTTTTAACTTAATGAGACGCTTGTCAATTGATGTCAGTGCGCAGTGGCATAAATAGCACATATGCAACCTACGCGTCCCAATCGCATATTCCCCTATTGGGCGCCCAAAGATTTAGGGAGCTCCAAAATGATAATATAAATATAATAATGAAAAGTGGTTACTTTGCTATAAACGTGCAATAACGGGAAAATTTTCGCTCTAGGTGCGAATTTGGTATATTTTACATTGATTTTGACACTGGCTCAATTGTTTGTACGATTGTACATGGTGTGTGCGTCACGCCCCCCGCCAACACAACCAAACACACGAGCAAAACATACTAGTTACTCTTGAAGTACGAAGTTACTGAGTACTTCAAGAAGATCCCCTGGTCCCTGAACCAAACATGGTAAGAAAATAAAACCCTCCTCAACCCATCTCTCTACAAAACGTCTACAGAAGACTAGATTCAGTAATTTATTTGGCTTGAACGCTTCATTTCATTTAAATAATTGTATTGACCTCTAGCGTAGGAGTAGGACAATTATTTTCTTCTACAGTAAATATTTATTTCCAACAAAAATAAAAAAGGAATCAAAGTTGAACAAGCCGAGTGTCAGTAACACCTGGTTGAATTCTTATTTTGGCCTCACTTGCACTTGTATCTGTATGACAACTTTGAGATGCATGTATAGTAAAATTGTTGCAAGCTTGCGCTTGTTTTAAAAAACACATAGGCCTCCTAGCGAAAGACAATATTTATAGCCCCATTGTATTATTAACAATACGACTATTTTCTTTTGGTAGGAGGCCTATGTTTTTTAGAACGAGCTTACACCAATTTTTCTATAACATGATTAATGCAATACAATGGTGTTTAGAGATTTAAAGCAGGACTCTTAAAAATGTGTCCATTCGGAATTAGCAATAATTATTGGCTCAATACAGCAATGATGTATACAGGTTAAAAAAGTTGTCCAATATTTGTCCACAGACATTATTATTATGTTTTGAATACAATAATTCACTGTCATTATTATAAGATGGCAATTACCCGGTCCGTATTGTTTTCCTGCCGTGACATCAAACACTTTCCCGTTCACAGCAACTAAAATTCGTCCATCTGGTTGATGACCGTCGTACTTTCTCAACTCCGCAAGGGTCATGTCTTGTTTTCTCATTTTTGGAAGAGGAACTACACCGCTGCCTTGGTAGGCTCTAATTCTGTCTTTCAGAATCTTGAACAAGATGAAGAAGATGCCTATGAGGATGCCAATGACAATTGGAGATGACAGTGAATAATCATTACTGCTAGAGCGGCCCGAAACTTTGCTGCTACTATTTTCAGAATTTTTGATTGACATAGCTGATAAAACAAAACAATAAAAATAATTAAATATATACCATCATCCCAATCAATTATGTTGAATTATAGAATGTCACAAGATGCAGTAATGAAATAATTAATCTAGGAATAGACAATAGCAAAATAGACCAACAATGATAAAACTATTGTAACATTGAATTATAACTGTACTGCTGGTTTGGTACTAGTGTGTTTACTCATACAGGACACATTGACACAATGTGTCAGACACATACATATACTACATACATCTATAGATACATACAATACAGCTATCATAATAAAGCAGAATGCCACAAATGCGCAAAGTCTCATGTGTCATGAAAAGCTTACATGCCCATGACAAAAGCAATTCATTTCAAATTAGTTGTACTTTTACGATTATTACTTTAAGGTTTAATAAAAAAAATGTAATAATCAAAACCTACAATCATGCACATGGAGTTGAAAATGTGAATTGTTAAAAATGTGTGCTCATAGTTCATAAATATATTGGTTGCACTTGTAAACAATTTAAAAAAATTGCCAAGCGAACACATTCGTCCCAGAAGAATCAGACATTGGATTATTCTATACAATACAGGAACAATTATTGGGCTACAGGTGTACAGGGAGCAATAAACGTTTGAAAGTAACAATGCTTGAACACGATAAATTATGTTTTATATCGACAGAGACCTTTACTTTGACATTAAATATTTAATGATTAATGAAGGGAATATTGTAAACTTCCTATTACCTTTGCCGCCTGTGAGATTTATTTTCACACGCAATCACACTCACACATAGGCGCACAAAACACTTAAAAATGGGCCAGTAAATCTCAGAATATTTATTTAATCTCAGAAAATTCGTTTTCACTGATACTAGTCAATTAGCGCTTGAATTTGGAAAAGCACAATGATTTGATACATAATTACTCCGTGATGAAAATTATATGATATTTGCTAAACGCAGCACATCGTTTGAGTGAACGGCACTTCTACTGCAGACTGTCCGCGCATTCTCAACCAAGGGTTTTCGTAGGCTACGAATCGTAACTATCAAAAACCACTTTTTAAAAACCGTCACCAGTTGCAAACTACGCTTTCCCTGCAACAAACATTTCAGCTGAGTGTCAATTTCTAATTGTTGTCGACATTGCAAGTGACAGTGACAGCATATTTCAAAATCCAATCATGATATCAATTATTCATAAAAAGTTATAATATTGTATTGTATATTTTTTGTAAGTTTCATAATATTCTGAAATTTCAACATTATTCCCTCAATATTACCTGTACACATGTGATGTGATAGTCATCAATTAATAATTTTTGCAATAACTATGAAATCTTTTTCAATATTACCTAGTCACTAGTTTAAAGTGTTTAAAATGAAACAAATAAATAATATTATAATTTATAAATTATTTACAATTCAAAGAGTTTAAGAACAGTTCACGTTTGATTGACAGTTTACATTATAATTTTTTACTAATGTTAGCAATTTAATCATGTAAGGTTATCAAGATATTCGCTGCCTAGTAAAATCTACTTGAATTGGAGTGTCAATGCTTGTAGACTGACAATATGGGAATGACTTGTTGCCAGTAAGCACGTTTGTGTGATTGCACAATTTTACATTGCATTTGGGATAATACAAATGATCTGAATAGGAGGAAAAATTACACTCTCTCTGTCAGTCCCAGTTTACAAAACGGAACTGATGACTGAAGGTTCTGTAGGATGAGGGATGACTATGACTATTTGTAAGATTCGTATACATCACCCTTGTATTCTACAGCTCAGCCAAACCTTACAATCGCAGTCCACAGATCTGGAGATCACATAATTAATATTATCACACAATATTATCGTGTAACGCAATAATATTATAGCAATCTAGCAATATAGATTTTATCTGCGTGGACTAATATGTAAACAAGAAATATTTTCAGCTATTACAAAATCCTGGTTGTATCAATGTCAATTGAGAATAGGAATGAATATGGTTTCATGTATACATACACTTACTATAATACTTAATAACACACATTTCACTCTGTCCTGTGTCGCAGACTACAATTGACAATGTTCAAAAAACCTTTAATCATATGTTTTAGCTATTTTAGTTTCTCAACGATATTTTATCACTTATAATATGACGAAACACGAGCACCAGATGTGTACAGTATATCATAAATAATTAAACTCTGCAACATTATAATAAATATATATAAAATAAAATTGATTATATAAAATTATTGTTACGTTTAATATTCTATGACAAAAAGATTTACAGTTAAAAATAACAAAAATATGGGAGAATTTATAAGAACCTTTAGTTTTAATTGTTCAAATAATTATGTTAGCTGTCACTGCTACATGCCGAGAATTAAATTGTCGACAACGCAATAGTGTACTATCAAAAAAATTGGGCTTTAAAGTAACTATTTTTGACACTACCGACGGCCGACACGGAGCCGGTCTTCCAAACTAATACAGTAATTTCTTATCAACCAATCCAAAGTGTCCACAGTTCACAGAATAACATTTGCGGGGACACGAGACAACAATTTAATCAATTCCAATAGCCGTATTGTTAAGATTCAGATTTTAGTCATTAGTATTCTACTCACTCACTCGTACACTACTACTACAATAGTTGACGTGTGTTATTACTCTAATAATTTTACCCGCCAGTTTTTAAATACCTGTAAAGATACACGACTTCAATATACTTCATATTATTATGTCCGTGAAAAGTATAGCTCCTACAAATATGTCGATACACAAGTTTTTTGCGCCATTTCAAACTCTTGCTTCTACGGCAAAGCAAACGGCAAAGGTGCCAACTCAAGATAGTAGAGTTTAGAGGTGCGACCGAACCGAACATGTTCGGTTCTGTTTGGCCTGTTCGACACCTAATACCGAACAAGAATTTTTAGTAAATCCCGAACCGAACCCGAACACAAAAGACGTGTTCGGTCTCAACTTAAATACTTATTATTTGGTTTGAATGAGTAGTACCGAACTGAACAAGAACTTTTTCTGGCCGAACCGAACCCGAATATTATCTTCATATTATGCGTATTTTTACGTGTCAGACAATAAGAAGCCTAAATACGGACTCTTATTTTGCATGTTTTTGCCTTTTTCTCGATTTTTGGTTTTTAGAGCTTTTAATGCATTTTTTGCTTATTTTGAAGCTTATAGTGCATTCGAAAAGTTTGAAGCTCATTTGGTCCAAGAATGTATTGAGGGGCGCTAAGGCCCAATTGCCGCTCGCTACCAACATCTTTAAAACGAAGTTATTTCAACCAAAAATGTGTAACATTTTTCGCGCAAAACGCGAATTTTATTGTGTAGAACTTGATGTTGGCCCAAATAAGCTCAATAACCACATTTTGTACTGCATATTGAGATTTTAATCCTCCAGAAAGGGATTCACACAACCAGGATGAGACGCAGTAAGTAAGAAGTATCCCTAGAAATCCCAGATTGATTGAGAATCCAATAAAATCTTTCAAGGTGTAAAAAATTGGGAAACAAAAATGAATAAATCCCAACTCTACATTTCGATCCGTTATTAGTTCCATTGTTGTAACTTATTTTACAACGGAAAAATCAACATGATTCCCGAACAAGAGGACAATGAGGGTACTTAGTCCAAGTCCAAGTGCACTAACATAATGGCCCAGTTCACGGTTGCGTTGTAAACGCCGTTGTAAACTCCACTTTTGCGTATAGTTTGTAAACTTACGATTTTG
>JAQFYB010002848.1:0-22189 GCA_034694085.1 Pogonognathellus longicornis | reverse complement strand
TGATTCACTAAGCTAATATTTGCCATTGTGTGATACAACAAACTATTCAACTGTAAAGCAGACATTTGGTGATTACTTACTGCAAAGTCTTCTTTTATAGTGCATGGTCTTTTCTGAACTTTGACAAACAACATACCCCGAAATATTTTTGACGCAAATCAACTTTGATCTCGTTAAACTTCGATCTCGTACTTTCATCTCGATCTCGTACTTTCATCGACGCTGATTTTTCGGTTGGTATTCCGAATAAAGTTTCTAGCAAAGATTGTTTTGTATGAATACATGTAGTCTGCACGCTTCCTTACACCGAAATACTCGAAACAGTACTCTGTATAATACAACAAGCAATTCATCAAGAAAATAAGGGCGAAAATATGGTGAACTTCGTATCTCAAAAGAAAGGTAAGATCTTTTGCTTTCTCTGTATACTTGTAGTTTGATCTAAACATTAATCTTTAGTAAGTAACTCCATTTTTTGACCAATTTGAACACAGCAACACACAATTGTTTGTATATTACGTTATTACACTTAGGTACATTAACACTAGTATACAAATTTTCCATATAAACATAATTGGCATTCATTATCTGTTTAGCTTATCTAATGATTATTTAGCATGTTTAAATAAACTTTCAAAAGTTTGGGTAACAGTATGAAGTTTTTTAACAATTACAAACCATTATTATGGGTGTGTTTCTTCTGACCTGTTTTATGTTTAGCTAGTGAATAAATGACGTTTTCATGAAGTATTATTGTAGGGGTACAAACAAGCAAGCTAAAATTTTAAGAAGTTGGTTGACCTTAGCATTCTATTAGTAGATCTAAATCAGGATTTAAGATACTGATTTTAGGATTCAAGTTATGTTGTGCATCAGAAATTCATGAGATCACTATACTGTACATAACACAGCCACAGCAGAGGTGATCTAGTTCTAGTTTCAGCTTCCGGAATTTACTACTACTGCACTTGTATGCAAGGCATGTGTTGTCTGTAGACATTATTATAATAATCCCGAGTAGTATACACGTGGTGGATGAAAGGAACATGATTCACAATGTGGAATAAAATTTTATTTGAGTATCTTTGAAAATTTAATGCATGGTTTACTCACTGTTATACAATGAAAACCTGCTTATTGACCAAGAAATGCACATACAGCACATTGGTCTGTTGTTCTCGGAATACTTAAGATGAAATTTATATATAGACTGATTCTCAGAGTTGTGTAGAATAAAATTAGGTATTATGTTATTATGTAGTGGCAAGAAGTGTGTTGAGTGATTCTGAAGAGGTGTTTATATTTCTCTACCACTGCCAAATAGTCTTCATAAAAACGATAATACTGGGAAGGAAAATATCTGAATTACATTTTCATCAATAATTGTCAAATCGCTGGAAATCTGACAACAAAACATAGAACTGCGTGCCAGATTGTTGCTACACATCATGCACATTCTGTTTTTCATACAATACGCCTATCTCCGTGTTAGATTCTGGAAAGCGTAAAGAGGGATTAAAATAAAAATGTTTCATTTCCAGAAAAAGTCGGTTTCAGCCTTGGTTTACTACTTGCATATCCAAACTTCACATACCTACCAAAAAAATTAACTTTAGTGAACCAACACAGGAAATTTTTTCGATGAATTCATGGTTGTGGCAGAGTAGGAGAATCAGAAGCAGACTTTCATACATACAATCATTTTAACCGGAAAGTGAATAATTAACTATTATTTTCTAAATTGCAAATTCCGCCAATTAATTATAATTTGCGGAGAATCCCATTCCGAATTAATGAGCTACTTATACCTGGACGGCCTGGAGGTACCTACCTAACTATTTTAATTGGGCTACCAATAAGCTGAAACTGCAAATTGTATATCGAGCTACATCCAAACTCGTATTAAAGAAACGTGAAGTAATTCATAGTCGAACTTTCTCCTATTTAGAATGGATTACTAGTTGGAGTAAAAAGCGTTTCCGTTGATAATGGCACTATTCTTCTATGTATCAGGCTGCTTTTAGAAAACTGGAATGAGAACACAAGAAATCATTCGTATTTGTATTTGTGGCTGTTGCAGCATAGACTTGCATTGGCATCCGAGACTAAAACACGATCGGAATACTGGTTGAGAAAGCCCTTGAGGAAATGAGGTCTAATTTGATGTGCACAACTTAATTTGGACTGACTGAGTATCCAGACAAAACAACAGCAATTTCCTTCCGTAGCTTTGTGCATCTGTATTTGTATGAGTATACCTTTTGGACATAGCTTTCCAGGGATAAGGAGCATTATAAGTGCCATTGCCACACTTTTTATTCCACACTTGATATACAAGATAAACCGAAGTGCCAAAAAATGCTTGAAGACTTCTTAAAGAGACTGGAAACATGAAAAGTTTTCTAATTTTCCTTTCTCTGTGCATAATACCTACTGTGTACAATAATATTTACCTAATGCATAATGCATTACCTTGTTGTGCATGTGTAAGCTACCCCATTCTCCTGTTGTTCAGTTTGTAACCAAAACTAACGATTTTTTTACGTGCTGCATTTGTTCATTTACTTTGCTTTTGCTGCTTTAGAAAATGTGTTTGAGACGTATGTCACTGTGGTAGAAAAAGAAAACTTTCACTATTTAGCTACAGAGAGAAAGAGGTGCGTGATGGAAAGTACTTGGGTCTTCAGTGATTACCAGTTGTTGCAGTTTTGCATACTTAATTTAGTTTATTATATGGCAGTCAATCAATGCATGTACCTAGTACACTTAATTAAATATTTGAAAAAACAATTTAAGTCTCAAGCTTCCGAGAATTCATTGTTTGTGACTTCTGGAAAGCTCTTTTATTACTCATTCATGTATTATGTTACACAAAGCAATTATTTACATAATAGCGTTTTTGTTTGGTAAATTGCATGCAGGTAGATTAAATCTCTATAGATGTTATTGTTAGCTTTAGTGATACATGTACAAAAGGTATTACATGAACCATAAAAGAAGTTTAATTTAATTGCAAAGAACTAACAATTTCATTACAAATATAGATCCAGTTACTTAATCCAGATAAGTAGAACAATCTCATTATTCACATGGGCTCTGTAATTGTAATGTGACTGTGTTTGTATAATTATATTCCTTGTCATTTTGTATGTGTGTAATGTGTATACTTCAAAAGACCTCTTATGTAAAAGCTTGCAACGAATTTTCAAAACGCTTACGTGGAAAAATTTTGTTTCGCTTTAAGTGATAATACAGTAAATGCTTATTCCATTAAGATTGTCTATATCTAATGTATGTTAGTGTCTCTATGAATCAAACTAAATATGACAGTTACAGAATCATTTTAATGAGGGGAAACAAGTTGGTAGTTCAAATTACAAAGCTAATTTTGTCTTGGCAGTACTTCATAATACCTACCTCCCAGCAATCTAATTCTAAGTTTGTCAGCATAATTCTGCGTAGTATTCATCTCTTATTATCCTAATTAGATCTTACATAATACTAGTATAATATTATTATGTACAAGTACAGATTGCCTTCACCCAAGGAAGGATGAGTAGGTATTCTGGGAGTTCCCTTAAGGGCATTCAACTATTTAACAACTTATACAATACATACATTCTTCTGATACTTGATACTACACAACAGTTATTCAAGAGAAATATTTGTATACGTCTCTTTGAACATAAGTTAGCCAAATGATGAAATTCGTCATGCTTTGTAGTTGTTGCACATACGACAACTTTGTAGTGTACAGATTAGTGCTGTCTGATTTATACCACATAATTTGCATATAAATTCAGAATTGCCTTATGATTTGCGTTCAGAACGTCTTCAAACAGAATTCTCCAAGAGATGATGTAGAATCTGTTTAGTTTAGGAAATGATTTCTCGCTTTCTCAGTTGACAGATGACACATTGACATATCCGCATAATACACACATCCAAGTAGTTTCTGTCAAGCATGCAAGTGATTGATCAAATCTGTTTAGTTTACATTACACAAATGCTACTTACAAGTAGCAAGAGAGAAATATGTCGCAAAAATTGGAGTGGACATAGTACACATCTTCTTGTCAACTTTTTGTGAGTTGAGCAGGTACAGTAAATATTGCATTAAGTTGACACTGTTATAGCTTGACATGACGACTTGACCAACAGACGGTAACGGAAGTAGTCTTCGGTTATGTGCGTCTCTGTAGCGAAATACCTAAGCTCTCATTTATTTCTCTAAGTCTTAAATGTCAAAGGGAATTGTGAGGAAGATTTCTTAAAGATGATGAATTTCTTTTGGCTGCAACGGGAGGGGCAAAAGAAGATTTGGACGAGAGCGTTGAGTGGAGAAGCTGTGGCGAAAGTTGTGTCTCGGTTGCATTCAATTCAATCTTCACTCCATGATAGGATGAATTATTATTATAAGCTTGCACTATTTCATTTCGTATTGGCTTTAGAGTGTTGTGTGATCGCTGCTGACGTACGTAAAGCCGTCGCTTTAGAAATGGTAAATGTTTCTAATAGCGTGTAATGCCTTTAGCTTTCAATTCCTATTTTCAGCCCACTTGCTCAAGTCCTTTTCAATTTATGCATTTCTACTGTGTTTGGGCATACACAACCGAAATGTTCTGCTCACATAATAAGCAAAACGAAACCATTCTCGTCTTATTGGCAAAAGGCAAGACCTTCCCTACTAAAGTCTAGAGGTTGAAAGTAGTCCAAAGGTAGACAAAATTTGGTATTACGGTAGGTAGAGGTATCTTTGGAGGTATCTTACTATTTCCTTTTCTCACATTTCAGAAATACACACATTGCCATGTAAGAATAAGGCATATACTGGTATACATAATATTGCCGTTGATATAATGATGATATATTTATAAGTGTGCTGTATCATACGATTGAAGATATCAGAAGCATATAGTTCAGGACTTTGCAACTTTGTGTGCACCTACGTACGTAGATCAGCGTTTTGTACATATAGTATAGTGGAGGAATCGAACAGGAATGAATAAATCACAAAATTTGGACAGATAACAATTGGAGTGGTGGGTATGATGATAATATTGATGAGCAGGTCTGCTGATTTCCTGGTGGAGTATTTTTCTCCCACATCTGATTTCCATGGTCATGACTAACGGGGAAGAAACGAAACTACTCACTGTCAACAGAACAGGTCAGCCAAATCCAACACTTTCGTTGACTACTTCTGCTACGCTTCCGATTTCACTTGAAGGAACAAGAACGACACAAGGAGATGTAACAACCAATAAAACCAAAAATACTGGAAGAGATTCGATAAAAAGAGCAAAGGGCCTTTGCCCTGTTGGCCACTTCGAGTGTAGCAGCGATTCCTCGCTCTGTATACCACAATCTGCGATTTGCAACGGAAAAAACGACTGCCCTTCTCCAGATGATTCAGATGAAAGAAATTGCAGTAAGATCATTCATTTTCTTTCGCATCTTCTTAGTAGTAATATTCATAGTGAAAGTGACAACTAAAATGGTTACGCTTTTCCCCTTAGCTAATGGGAAAAGTTGAAGAGGAAAAAAATCCTGTCTTTTTCCGTTAACTCAGTCAATTGAATACAATGTATTAAGTAGCTTTTATGATACGAGTCGAGTGTAAACTAAAGACTCTCCTAAGGATACAAGAGACAAATGTAATTTGGATAATGCTATCCATGTCATGAAAGTCATGCATGATGAACGTCATTTTAGATGTATGTGATCTTGCAGCTGAAATTACATTTATAACAAATTGTAAAGACAGCAAATTGTTATGAGTCAGTGTGTATCAGAAGAGTATTGAAAATTGTGCTGTAGTAAAAGTAAGGAGTATATAGTCACTAGAGAAATCTACGAAATCGTTACGAAGAAATTGTTGTGATGGAAAAATTTTGCCGTTGGTAAAAGGGGTCAGAGGACATTTGCATTTCCTTGGTTGACTCATGTTGACGAGTGTGCTATTGTGTTATTTTAGAGAACCATCATGACAAAAAGTTCTGGGACTCAATGTTTCAAAAAAGACCTGGAGCGGATGCAGAATCCAATGGAACGTGTAAATGTAAGAAGACTTTGTATTATCTAGCCTCATTCAGAAACAAACTTAAATTGTTTTCTCCCTTGTACTTTCATCTCTAATACTCTTTTTAATGGTATCTACAGTACAGTGCTACACCCCTCTGTGCTAAGGCAGATACCTGTATACAGATGTGTATCTTGTAAATGATATTTTGTATAGTAGCAATTGCCATTACATAAGCATCCTATTTTTTCTTTGTTTTTCAGCAATATATACTATGTAAAAGAGACATTTAAATCTTCCTAGATAGAAAAAAATAGGATTTCTTGGAAGAAGATTCATGTAAAACATTTCCGTGAACCAATTATTTTGCGTTGGGCTTGGCATTTTATACTCATAATATTATGTAGTTCATTCTGCATTAGTACTATAATATAAAACTACAAGTCAGATACCTAGAAAGAAGGCCTAGTACAAAGAGTAGCTACTTAGATTTACAGAAAAACTGCAGTCTCCATGATTCTTAGGGCAGGTCAATAAATGTAGATCCTTTATTCCTTTTTGGAGTTACATGGGGAATCGCCGTCCATTCCGAATAACATATTCCTGGAAAGTAGAAAAGTAGCATTGATGTATTGAACTGCGATCAAGTAGAGATTCACATAGGCGTGAAAAAACCTGGGGGAATGCTGATGTACTGGAAATAATGTGTTTAGTGAAAAAGCAAACATAGGAAATGCATAAAGCAGTTAAGCAACCACACAATAGGACTTTTGTTGGTTGCTAGAAATAGAATAAAACGTGTGATAGGCTGCACATGGCGTAAAATCTTAAGTGTTCACCGAGGGAATAATTTTGACACTGAAATTTGCATAAAAGTATAGCACACACAGCAAAAGTAAGTGGAGAAACGTTTGAAGCCAAAGGAATGTAAACCTCCGCACTTATGTTACAGATAAGTTAAGCAAGTCAGAGAAAGAGAAACTTAGAGAAGGACGTTTTCTACCCGGAGCCCAACAAACGAAACTTTTCAACTCCAGCTTAGAGTCGAATGCGACAACTTCTCCAGAGAATAAAGAGCTCCTCACCCAATTCTCTGCATCTGAAACTCTCGGTGGTGGAAGTAGCATTGGCTGTCATTGCTCAGCTGAGAAGCTGTTCTGTCAGAATTTGCATCTACCTAATCTGGAAATGATCCCGAGAGACGTGGTTTTCCTGTGAGTCTCTTCTTCTTTGATTTGTTCTTCGCTTGCTTACTTACACCCGCTTTATATAGGCCATCTCTCCAGAACTCATGAATATTCTCATCTTCACATTTCATTTACTCTCCTTCTAACACTATTATCCTAAATACACAAACAGTTACATAGCTTTTACGAATACAACTTCAAATCCTAGTACTTCCACTCATACTTAAGCTTTGCAATTGTTGCCTCAATCTTGTTATTCCTTGATATACTGTCATTGTCTTATTGTTTTTCGCTTACGATTTACAATTCAAGTCTCTGTGCACTACAAATTCACTCAAGCAAATCGTAAACAATCTCAATTCAGCTGTTTGGGTTAGTTACCCAAATACTCATGCTTAATGCTTGTTTTACATACTTAATATGCTTGCGTGCAAATAGTAATGTATTGTAAGAGAACCTGTCGTAGTCCCACAAAATGACATTACGATACGATGCTACATTCTTTCTCAAGAAAACTTTGGCAAATAATACATTCTACAATATGTGACTGTTCCATTATAACAAGAGTCTGTATGGTAAACAGATAGATTTCTGAATCTGCTTTGAATCATCTTCAACGTGCACTTGTTTCAACATGCATTTTATAATGACATGACTAAACTTAATGCTTTTGAGGCGTGCTTTGTAAGGGAAAAATAGAGAAGGTATGTATAACGACTTAAGTGTAATGGCTGGATTGTGAGCTTAATACAGTTCTCTCGTAAAATACAGATAATAACGACTTTAGTTTAGTGCTATTTACATTCAGTCAATTCTGTAAGAATTCCCATTATCAAGTCGTTGACTAAAGTGAATGACAAAACTGCATGAATATCTGAAGACGCCAACGTATAATATTATTATGTCCATGTAGCATTCATCGTTTAATGACATTTCATATACATACTGGAAGAATGTGGGAAATATTCAGATATAAAACATAAAAGCCAAACAAGCTGAGAAAACTTATTATGCAGTAATGATTTCCACGATCAACGATTTGGTGAAACATTAAATATGTGGTGAAACATTAAATATGTGGTGAAACATTAAAGATAAAAGACAAAGCATATAGGTAGCAATAATTGAACTTTCCCCATAAATTCAAATTGTGGGTTCGACTGTGAGATTCAATCTAGAAAGAACTTTGAATCCATATTGTCAACAATTATATTTCATTATTCAATAAAAACAATTTTATCTCCTTTGTTGTCCATAAGCCTACTTTTTCAATAGTATCATTCGATTTTGTTAGAAAAACTGGTTAGCTATTTTTCTATCACAATGCTTTAATCTTTCATTTTTTATCAAAGAAATATTGCTTTCACGTATTAGAATTAAATTGAGGTCCACTCGAATGACCCGTTTTTCGTAAACAAGAAACTGAAGGAATTTTATTGCATTGGAATACCTATGCTAATTTTTTGGGATTATGTGCTACATATTTTGCCTTTAGGAGGCTTGAGTGGGTCAGAACTAGTGTCTTTGTGGTACATCTGAAAGACATAACTAAAATGCAGTTTATCACCTGAATGGTCGATTCCGTTTCTTTCAAGAAGTGCTGTTATTTTTCTCCACCGTTTTCTACTTAAGAAGACAATGTTTTCGGTCGGGTTTTTTGAAAGATTTTATTATGTAGGCACCCGACTGGAGCCTGGAGTGCAGTGTGTGTTATGTGTAAGTTGCTCAGCTCATTTTCATACGGAAGGGGAGAAAACCTGGGTTGCCGGCAATAAAAAGTCAATTCAGCCTGTGACATGGAAAAATAACCTTCCATTAAAACAACTACATGCATTTTGCATTCTATTGTATGTATACAGTACTTACCTATGTCCATACCCTATCTTCATTTCATGACGAGACATTCTACAGTCAAAGCACACCCACTAGATATCTTGTGAAAATAATACAAACACTAATGTTCTATATGCTTTTCATAAAAATGTATGTGGGTATTTTTATATGGAGGTAGGTGGATTACTAAAAAAAGAAAATGCTTTTAGACGAGTTATTCTAAGACATGTAAAATTGTAGTGAGGTATGTGATGGTGAAAACATGTGTTTTTCTACAACAACCGCTACAACCACGTAACGATACAAAATGCTCACAGCAGCTCAAGAAATATTAGGCTTGAATACGAAACTAATGTTCTAAAAAAATTTACTGCCTCTTCCAAGAGTCCTTTAGAGAGATTAGGTTTTTGGCTTTTGTTTTTCACTTTTCCTTTAAATTTTCTTCCTAATGTGTTCTTATAGTGTGTTTACCATTAACCATGATAAAGCGGTCTGTACCACGGTCGAAAAGAGCTGAGGAGTTAAAATTCGTAGTTTTGTCACTAGTTTTCTAGTTAACTTTCTTTCCTAAACGATTTTCCATGCTTGACTTCCTTCTATGGACCTCCACCCAAATAAAACTCCTCCAAGCGCAAAAAATGCGATAGGCAATATCTGTAATTTGTATTTATGTCGTGCACATTTTGCCAACTGAATTGGAAAAGGTTCACCATGTGGATGAGCACTTCAACGCTCTTGCTCTTACACTCTCCATCTACTTATTACATAAATAGCTTTTACATGTGCACCCGTTACTTGTTTCTGTTGTCCCGAACTCGAAAACACACTTTTCAATGCATCAGTAGTGTGTGTGTTTGTGTGTTAGCTATCACAAGTAAAATCCTGCTGTATTAAAACTCTATCTGTATTTGTGTGTCGGCGTGTGTTGAGAATTGCTATATAGAAACGTGACATATATGCTCTTGCTGGTCAAACTCTTTGATGCATCTGTCTCTGTTTCTCCCTACAGAGACTTGAGCGGAAGCCGAGTTGACAACTTGGATTTCAGCGTCAACCCTAATATCTTTCAACAGCTTCGTTCCCTGTAAGTACGGCCCTTCAAGGTTTCATTTCAGATTGAGTTGTACGATCGGACGTTACACACATTCAACCAAAAATCTGATCAAAATTGTTCTATACTATTTTCAACTGAAATCTCTTAACTACTTATAGTAGTAATACTTAGGGATGTCCGTTCATACGTTGATATATGAGCTGTGTTGGCACAAGTGCATATAAGATTGTGTCCGAGGCGTGCGTGGCTCACAAAATCAGATGAACCATATAAAAACTAAGTGTAAATGTATTGTTGTATGACGAGTATTGTGATATCATGATGTTTTTGGTTGGAAATCGGGTCTGATTGTGAACACTGGTTGAGTATGCCTATAATATGAGTAATAGTATATTACAATTGCTTTTACTTTATAGAATACTTTCGGGCTCTTTTCTTCAAAACCTTTCTGACAAGAATTTTTGGAATCTTCAAAGTCTACGAATTTTGTAAGTACTTTTTCAATTTCTACTTGCCAGTTGCCCCTTGTTAGTACGTTTTATTTCTGCTTATTGAACTTAAGTTCACTTGGAAGTAGATTAGTCTGACTTACACGATAACATAGCTTTAATAATGTGTATACTCTATATAGGCATTTGAGTAGCAATCAACTGACTATCATTCCCAATGCAACGTTTATGAACAACACTAATCTTCGTAAACTGAATCTGGGCTATAATAAGCTGTCCGTTCTGCAACCAGGATCGTTTGAAGGTTTACCGGAATTAGAAGAATTGTAAGTTATCCACATGTTTCATGAATTATTCGACTGCATATCTGTAGCTTAACATTTTTAGTTATATAGATCGATTTTCTTATTTCGAATCATTGACCAATGCTAAATTTTCCTTATAGCATTTTATTGAAGTTTTCTATTTAGTTGAATTTCATAAAAATAGTCCTTATCTAAACTGGCTGGTTGGAAAAATGTCAGCACATTTGTGGATATGAGTTTAATGAAGTGAAGAGGCACTTTGAGCTATCAATCAATTATGAGACGCAAAGCAAAGCAGCTTATATTTATAAATTGCTCTTCATGAGTTAGTTTTATTAGTCTATGTAAGAATAAGTATTCCCCATAGAGATTTTTCTCCTCCCAAGAAATAGCCAAAGAAAATAAATGACAAGACCTGTCGTAAAGAGCGACGAATTTGAGCGTAGTCGCCACAAACTGGTTTTTGTTGTGCTTACTGCCACTTTTATGTTTCCAAGTTGTGTCTGTCTTGTCCATAAATCATATTCTGAATGAAGAAAAAACAAGGCAAGGAAAAGCAATAGCAAACGAGAGCTGTTGACAACTATTTGAGTTTCTTTGATACACAACCGCATGTTCGTAGAGACAGAGCAGAAAATAGAAATAAAACTTACTTTGGGAATGTTCCGCTGCTCTTGAGTTTGACTCGAGTCAACATTCAATGGTCCAGAAATAAAAGTGCAGCAGCAACAACTCTATTAGAGAAGGAACGTATGTACAAAATGTACATTGACTATGAATGCACTGAATGTGTATTGGTGACAGACGCAAATGCAACACAGCTTTGAGTACAGAAAGTTAAACAGATGATGATGACAGTGCAACCACTGTGACCGAATTTACACCCATTCTTAATACATTTCCTTATAAATAAGTGTGTCTGAGTCTTGTGGGTCATTGTGAGATACCTTTGAATTCGCTGTCAGACTCCTGCTTTCCTTATACGTATAAATAGTATCCTGTTAATAAGTGCAATAAAATAAACGCGACAAGCTGTAGGACTGTCATCTATAGATATTACATTTTTGCATACCTATAGAAAGTCTGTGAGCATTAAAGTCTACGAATGCAATTTATTTTGTTCTCATTTGACAGGGACTTACGACATAACCGGCTGACAGGAACTGAATCCAGGGTTTTCTCTTCACTCAAGAGTCTCCTTGTTCTGTAAGAAACTTTCGCCAGGATTTTTATCAACTTTAATTGAATACTAACTGAATGCATTTGATGTTTTGTGTCATTCTACTATGTAACTACTGCGAGAGCAGATAATGCATACCTAGTTAAGAAAATGATTACTTTCACACTAATTTAATATTCTGTTGCAATCCTTTGGTGCAGACAGTTAAGCTCTAATGATATCCAAACGATACGCAGTGAGTTTTTCCAAGGACTGGATAATCTTGAAACTTTGTCGCTGTCAAAAAACAAAATTATGCAAATTGGTGAAGATTCTTTTTCGGATTTGACACATCTGTATCATCTGTGAGTGCTCAACTAAGTTTTCTTTGTTCTAACGCTTTCTTCTCAAGTTTCTTAATTTCTTGTTTACACTTCAAGAATTACTGTAAATACGATATCCAACAGAATAATAATTGACACCAGAACCCAGAGTACCTACGTGATCTTTTTATGACAAACCTTCTTTGAAATGTAACATCGTAAACTCGTCATTCAGACTTTTTCTTAGAGTTGGTATTACACAAAGCATTCATATTCATGAACCCACAGCTTTCTTTTGATTTATTGACATGGTATAAAATCATTTGGCAAAGCGAAAAGTGTGATATCTTCATTAGATCAAGTATGCCACGATTTGTCTATTAAATCCGCAATTCCAGAATTGTGTTAAAGTGTGCCTGGTGTAAGAAGATGGAGGATGGAGTTAACAAGGGCTGGTTCTTTGGTTCACATTCACACGAGATATATCAAATGGCCCCAGTTAATTGCCTGGGATGAAACTGTGGCTTTCCCTTTCCCAATCCCAATGATAAAACAGTAGGTCGGACCCATAGCGATCTATTTTTATGCTAGTGCGTTCCTAAATGACCTTATCTCCTATGGTTATACACCATTAGCAATTCTAGCGTTGGACCTAGTGGAATATAATTTAGATTGTGTGTCATTTATAAAAGAGTCACATAACAAGCAACGGCTAGATTGGTTTACACCTCCACGATGGGAATAAGTGCAGTACACTCAAACAGATTGTTGACATGACTCAAAGTCAACTTCTATCAAACGATGAAGCTCATTGTTTGCTTTCTATTTAGCTATTTGTCCTGGAATCGACTGGAGGTGCTCGAAAAACGAAGCTTTTGCAATCTGACGTCGTTGTTGAATCTGTAAGTTCTTTTCGGCTTTGATTTTCTATCACTTCAGTCAATTCATTTGCTACAATAATAATGGAGTTTCCGTGTAAAATTCTTTAGTACAGTTCGTTGAACAAGTTGTTTTGTGCTTTACAGCATCTTATTGCACTATTAACAGCAATATTGTTCTTTAGATAATATGTAATCTGTAGGAGTTTATTAGATCTAATTTTAGCCACAACTCTCGTGAGAATGGTGGAATTATTGTTTATTCATAGTACACCTCGAATGTTGAGGGTAATGCACCTACTGCGTAGTTTAGGTCTATGTGGGTCATTCAGGGTGTCATTACTTTTCGATAGAGTCGTACTACTAATGTTCTACCTAGTTGTGGTAAAAGCGGTGAAAGATGTTTTCACTTCCCCTTTCCCCTCGGGCTATAAGGCTTGACGTGCTGAGCATATTATCTTAACATGAATGATTTCATATTCTTTCCAGAAACCTCAACGATAACCAAATAACCAGGATCATCCCTGGGGCCTTCACGTGTTTGGACAGTCTGCAGTCTTTGTATGTAAAAATATAATGTTCTTAATGCTTCGCTAAATTAAGTGTCTGCGTTTCTCTTTTCATCATATAGTTGAAGTGATCCATTTAGTTGTAGTCAAAGTAGGACTTTCATCATCATGCATATCTGTGATAAGCATAGTTCAATTCGAATATTGGAGACAATGTGTTTTTATCAGAGGGGCTAATCGATTCTATAAGAAAAAAATTGGGTCAAAGTTCATGCTTCCTAATTATGGTTTGCCAAGCGAAAACATTTAGGATACAATGTTAAAGGTATAGGACATGTCTGATTTCATGCACTGAAGTAAATTCAAGGATGCGTGGAATCATCTATATATAGCTTTAACAAGTGCTTTAAAAATCATGACTTTATGACCATAATAAATAATTACTATATAGTATTAGCATGCTGATGCTGCTATTTTGAGTATTCCGCAGTGTTTTTACATATACTAGACTAGAACGTACAAACTTCGATATGAATGTTATGACACATTCATATCGAAAATGTGCTCATATATTACATGCACAAAGAAGATTAAATGTTATAAAATTAGAAAGTGCTAAATGTTATATCATCATCACATACTTATCTACATAGTTTTCCTTAGTTTGTAGCTTGAATTTCCTTGCACACACATTTTAATATAAACTTCACCATGCTTTCTCCGAAGAATGTTTCATCGAACCAAATAATATAATAGTACAAAAATTAATTTAGTACATACAACACAGAATGTAACTTCTCTAACGTGTTAAAATAGAAATTTGGAACGCAATCGATTTGGTGAGTTGGAGGAGCCTTCCATGATCTTCAATAATCTCACGGAGCTTCAGCATATGTGAGTCATTTTTTACATTTAATCTATGGATTAAATATCTTTAACTATCCTCCTTACACTCTATCCTATATCTAATAAAGACCATACACGCAGAGTCGGTAGCTCTATATACACTATATGCAGTAAAGTAATAAAATAATACTTAAATATATTTGTGATACTTATACGAGTGCTTTCACTGAATCTAATAGGGTGACACACAAATATATCAGTTTAGATAGCTCTGTGACAAGTGAATTAAAAGAATAGGTTTTCCCTACTTCATCGATTATTAGGACTACGTCCTATGAATGCGTTCATAGCATTGCGGTATACCTACAAAAGAATTGTTCAACCTTTTTAGGTTAAAATGATCTTATATCCTCTGCAGGAAAAATGTGGAACAGAGAGAGAGAGAGAGTTCGAGTTTGCATCCCTCCTTTACCAGCTTAACAGTTTATTCCTTGATATATAACACCGTAACACAATTAATACTTGCATGAGATCACATATGAAGTCGTGTGTCACTCCTAATTGTAGGGATCAGACTCATCAGACTAACCACTCTTATAAATAATGCTGTAAATACTTTCTGTTTCTCCAATTGATTATAATTCGATAGCTGTCAGTTAATGCCCCATGTGAAACTCGAAGCTGTAGAAGCCTACACCCATTATATTTAGACACTCATCAACCAACTTTCATATCGAATGTTTCTTGCAGGAAGCATCATTCTCGGGCAATATTTACGGTTATGAATGAAACCGATCTTTCTCTTTGTTGTAAATACAATAATAAACTTGCACTCCAGTTAAAGACATTGAATGCAAGCCAAGGCTGTATCTAGCGGCAGGGAACTAGGGCATGTGCCCTCCACCCCGAAATCTGAAAAAAGAGGTTATTTTACCATAAAAGAGTTTAAAATAGCTAGATTGATAGCGCTACGCGAAAAGATACTTTTTAGGTTGATTTTATCACAATTTAGCTCAATGTTTCCGCGCTATGATTTAGGATGGGCCTTTGTGCTTGATACTGAAGTTAAAATGAATTATTCTCAAATGAATATAAACATCAATATCACACATCTTGAAGTTTTCAGATTACCTAACAATAAATTATTGAAGTAGTATATTTGAGCCAGAAGAAAATGAGAGTGTCAGAATTTTGTTAAATAGAATTTAGAAGTCGATTATATATAGGACCTACCTGGTAAACACTTGATTGCAATGAAGTTTTCAACTGGTGTGGTCGGTATGGTATGTAGTATGTGGGTGTGTGGTTAGTAAGGTATGTGGTGAAAGTAGTACTACAGAAAGAATAGAGTCATCACGAACACCGCATCGAACTGGTCGTGAGTCGATATAAATGATCCAGCGGTTGAATGAATCTGACAAATGACATGTTAATGTTGATGTTAGTGTCATACACTCATACATATGAAAACTCTTTCAATGTATATGGGATTTCAACCGTTTTCAATTCAACAATAAAACTATAGAAGATTGACCTACTACTATTACTGCTTCATTCATTCAAACTACAAATCCTACTGCGACATAAGTTCACGTGTGTGTACCCTACTTATTGTGCTCTATATAGTACACATTAAACAACCCGCAGGTACTAAAATGAAATTACTTTGCCGAAGTAGTAAACTGTAAATACAATTTCGCTTGTGGCCGTAACAATGTATACTTGATAATTCTATATAGTAATTAATACGCTATTAATAGTATGTAGGCATACAAGAAATACTGTTTAAAAGTGAAGTATTTGAGTGTAGAAACAAGTTGAGCTTTTCCAAAATGATTCAAAATTAATTTATTTACTCACAGCGTAAATGCTATGGGATTATTTCATCTTAAGGGTGGATGAATTGATGAATACACTATGCACAAACCTTAATTACTATGAGTAGAACATACTGAACATAGTTGAATGTAAATACACAAATAGCGTTTATAACTGTAATCGTTCATCCATTTATTTGCCCATACCCATAGTTAAGTGAGTATGTGACAAAATTGGAAAATGACAATGGTTTCATGTTCAAGTTATTGTCCCGTAAAGCGTAAATGAAAAGTATTAGGGAACAACGGGCTCACATTGATATAGGAATACCGTCTATGTAGGAATATTAATGGCTTTCCCTTAGAAGTTTTGTCGTTCAAATTGCAGACATGCCTTTGAAAATAATTTAATCCATGGAGAAGACTGCTAAATTGGTTGCACAATACTTGCACTGCAGTGACTCTCAACAATAAAACTTGGAAATGGGAATTGAATACCCTGTAGGCTGTAGGATGTAGGGAAGTGAGACTGAAATTAGTGTTGAGTGTAGGTATAGGGTATAGTGGTTTATGACACTCGTTATACACAGTGTTCCTTTTATGCTTTACTGTCGTATATAGCATTATAAAGCATGCAAGGGATCAAGTGTGTTGCTGTGATGTGTAAGATATGTGTACATAAATTTTCTGGTCAATTTTAGATACTTTGATCAGTTTTGGATGTGTTGGTGGGCTCCGAATGTTCGTTCATGTGAACCAAAAGGCGATGGGATTTCTTCAGTGGAAAATCTTCTTGATAACATTCTTCTTCGAAGTTGGTAAGTACTTTTAGAGATCGAGCATTGAGGAGCTAACTAGTAAATCCCATTCGCACTCCTTTTATTTATTGCCCCCAGACAGTGGGACGTAACGACTCACAGTCCCAAGTTGAAGAATCATGTGCAAAAAACCGAGTGATTTGAATGGATATGCTAATGATATTTTGTATTGCGCTGCATTACAGTGTATGGCTCATGGGACTCGTGGGGGTTATAGGCAACATCTTTGTTATAATCAGTCGTATCGTCCTTCGTGAGAAAAATCGAGTGCACTCCTTCTACATCAAGAACTTGGCATTCGCAGATCTTCTTATGGGAGTTTTTCTTCTCTCCATTGCATTTCATGATGTTTCCTTCCGAGGAGAATTTCTTGCCAGACAACATTCCTGGCGGCATTCACTCACTTGTCAGTTTTCCGGTAATTTCATCCTCACTACCTAAATCCTGTGTATTCCATGACTTTTGCAAGCTTTTACTGCATTTAGGCACATCTGAATATTAAATATTTAGAAATGCAAAATTTCTACATCAGTGATACGTGATACCTTTGTAGACCCAAAAATGTAATACACAATGAAAGGAATCTTTTCTTCTTTTCCAGGAGTATTAAGCACGCTAAGTTCTGAAGGCTCGGTTCTCATCCTCACACTGATAACGTTAGATCGCTACATTTCGATTGTTAGACCTTTTTCTGAAAGGAAAAATGCGATGATACCCGCAGTAGCAGTTATAGTTATCTTATGGATTGTTTCTTTCGGTTTATCATATATCCCCATGTCTGGACTATTCTATGGTTATTTCGGCTCAGATTTTTACACCAGCAATGGTCTTTGTCTCCCGCTTCACATCCATAACCCTTACGACAAAGCTTGGGAATATTCCTTTGTTTTGTTTGTGGTTTTGAATTCATTAGCCTTTAGTTTCATTTGCTACGCTTACTACAGAATGCTAAGGATTATTCAATCATCCTCTTTGACGATTCGAAGTACTCAGCAGAAACAGGACGGAGTTTTAGCCAAGAGATTTGGACTCGTTGTTCTCACGGACTTCATATGCTGGGCTCCTGTGATTATTGCTAAGACTGTCGCCATGTCAGGTAAACAGATATTCTCAAATTCTACTAAATCCTCATGGACCATGTTTCATGTTAATTTAAGAAAATACATACAATTCTCATTTTGTTGATGTAAATTGCTATTTTATTGCCAGGTGTGTCTATTCCCTCTGATTTGTACGCTTGGTTAGCCGTATTTGTTCTCCCGGTCAACAGTTCTCTCAATCCGATTCTCTACACTTTAACTACCAAACTCTTCAAGCAACAGGCAATTTATTCTAAATATTTTATTTTGCTTTCCACAAATTAGAATTCATTGGATGCGTTTTGATTAGTATTCATTAATAGTATTGAGTTAAGAGAATTGTTATGCATTTAATCATGGAATATTAAATCATGGAATTTCAGATGTCGCATTTTACCATGGGGTTCAGAAAGCGATTCGGCCTGGGTGGAGTAACCGACGATTCTATGACTTCCTCAATGTTTTATCGCTATCGTCTTTCTAGGGTATTTCATCTTTTGTTCTAGTTGTATTCTTCGCCATGAATATCAATTCAGATTAGGATTGAATTCGGCTACTGTATTTGTATGAATTCGACATAGGGTTTTCGAGTGCCCAGCTCAGTAATAGCATAATTTGTGATTTATGTGTACACTGTAGCTGGTAGCTGTGTCACCTGTGAATGAGATTATTTTCCTTTCACGTATAATTGAAGATTAACAATAGTTTTAGACGCGTTCACATATATACGTGGGTGTTTTATTAACCTTCATTGACATGTTTATGGTATTATGGCCACCAGAGAATGAATATTTAACATCTTTAACATGTATTGTATGTGTACATTTGATTTTGAATGGAATATGTTTGGTTTTATAGACCATGAACACGTCTCTAAACAGCTCGATGATGTCCAATCGCAATAGCCGTGTGGATAGCCGTGTGGATAGAAATCTCAGCCAACGTCAATTTGGCAACCGAAAAACTAATGCGAGTACGAAAAGTATCATTGGTACTGGAACCAATGGCCAAGTTCATCCCGCGGACATTCCATTAGCTGAAATTAAAGCTTGTCCTTAAGACATGAGATGGAATATTATGACCATCCTTATTATCAAAATACTTTACCTACACCAAAATGATCCATGATATTTTGAAATTAGTCTACCTAATAGACATAGCTATTACCTGCCTAGACTGTTAAAAATTCTTTTAATATTTCGATATGATGAAAGGGAGTTACGAGATTGTATATTTTGTGATGAACAGATATGAAAAGTTATATCAATTCAAGCAAATAGTTGTGCACATATAGGAGTAAGGAACATAATGAACGAGCTTTGATTGAACTTATCTCACTGTATATAGTAATCAAATCTTAGATCTAGATCCAGTAATTAATTAGTCTCACTCACCCAACAACATATTAAATTACATTGTACAGATTTCAATCACATTGAATAGTTAAACAATTTTCTTCGTCCATTGACAGAAGAACATCTAAGATGAAAATACATAACAAATAGTCTGCTTAGTATTGTAATATTCGAACAAATCTTCTTCCTGAACGACTGACTAGGTACAGTACCTACAGAACAGACAAACAGAGGGAAGAACAATGTATTTGAGTGCTGAAGGCTCTACTTATGTAACTATCTTGAAAACAAGCCATAATAAGTTTTACAACAGGACTCCCCTGTCAGAAGCACCTGACTATGTGAAAAAGATGAGACATCAACTCTGTTCATAGATCACCAGAACAACTTGAGACTAAAGTACCTAACTACTCAACCTCAACTTACAACACGTACGTATGTACGATTGTGCCCAAACGATACGTGAGTCTCAAAAGTTTCTCCAGGATCGTTAACTATTTCATTCGCTCTCTCCGTCTCTTTTAGGTAAGTAAAAACCAAGTTTGCTTTCATTAGAGTAGGGACATAAAACTTCCATTTCGAAAACCACGTAGCATCGTTCTAGTACAGTTATCTCTCTCCGCCTTCCCTTAATTAAGTCAGATCGTATAATGATTGGGGTATATTGTGAAGCGATAACAACACTAAGTTCGAAATATCTAGCCCTGGAGATGGGAATTAGATGTGAAGAAAGCAGGGATGTCAGCTTCCATCGTTGACTTCCTCTTCCAGTAGTTTCAAACGAAATCAAGCGTACCATCTGCTCTAGATTTTAGTCCTAATTTTTTAGATGTATACTTCAGTGAATTGTATGATTGGAACAAGTTCTGCTTTCTCAATCCTTGGAATGTGAGAAAGAAAAACTCTGATTTCCAATGAAAAACTATTATTTTAATTCTTGAGATATACGTTCTGCCCGGAAGGCCTTATTTTACACATACTAATATTTTACAAGTATCATAGGTATACTAATTTAGTTAATTATTAAGCTATGCATAACATAGTAGGTACTAGGTACCTAGTAAAAGTGATGAATCCACAGTTTTCAGTCCTACTACTTGTTTGAATATAAAAAATACACATAAAATTAATTCTATAACTTTAGATGCATGATCATCAAAGAACAAATAATATTACCATAACCTTTTGAGAAACAAGTGTAAAAATAAGTAACCTATAAAATTGGAAAAAATACAATGTGACTGTTTGCAAGAAATCTAACAGTAGTAACTGAAATCTACAACAGTTTTTGCAATAATAAAATAAAACTGCTGTGTTATCCATGGGCCTATCATTTATGAATTTACTGAGTCGATATTCGATCGATACTCCATACACTTAACAGCTTGCGAATTAAATACATGTATATACACATATATTTTTTTAAAGCAATGCATGCAATGTATTAGAACACTTTCGAAGCAGAAAACATACACGCATTTGTGTGAAAGTATCTCTATTTGCTACATGAATCGACACGAGTTACATATAAAAGACAATGGTGTGTATAGTTCACGGTTTATAGAGATGCTGCGCTTTGAGATTGACCATCTGTCTTACTAAAGGCTAAAAAAGTCAACTTTTGGAGGAAAAAGTGGGGAGAAAGGCGAGGAAAAAACTCTGTACATAGTACAAGTTACCATAACTTGACGTTTCCTTTTCCCGTGAGTTTTTTATGGTGTTCCGTGTCTGCTTAAGTCATGTTTTTCACCCTTTCTTGTGTACGTACATACAACATTCGTACACGTATTAGTTTTAGATTCCAGTATTATTAGAATTCACAGTCATTGCACTGTATGTAGAAAGAGGAAGTAAGAGCAAATGGTTACTGTTGCAGTTATTGTGTTTGAATCTTTCCTACTTGATTACATTTTCTTTATCTGAGTGACAGGACACAGTTGCTACGTCCAAACTGATACTCAGCGAACAATGAGCCTTATCTTCTTGTACATTATAAAACCATGTGTTTTAGAAAGACTTTGTAATTGAATAACACAAAAGGACCAGAAAGTGATGTCGAGATTTATCCATTTGTATTCTACAGTCCAATGCTCTGCTTCCGCTCCCATTCATTTTAGAGTGAATACAAAGCGACCGTAAATCACTAGCATCCAAATCGACACAGAGACCATATTGTTCTTCACTTAAAATTACTATGTATGTAAAGAACTTGTCGAATGGGGTAATGTGACTATGTGATTGTGTCATGTATTTTAATCAGTGAAGTGAAAGTTACAATATTCAATAATGCGTAGTTGTAAAACTTGGATATTATAAATCTTGAATGTAAATTATTTACCTAGGTTGAGCTACTAGATATTCTAACTTGAATTTATGACAATGAAAACAGCAAATGACGTTAGCAAGGGTTTACCCGTAGTATAATAGATATTCATCTTTTCCCTACTATATTAATATTATATTCACAAATCATGATTCATGAGCAGGGCTCGGACATTTATAAAAGAAAATGTTTTTTGTGTAGCATCTTACAGCCCTGAGACTTAGGATCTACA